>ML449317.1:80977-118858 GCA_005239535.1 Nicotiana rustica | reverse complement strand
AAAATAAGTACATAGGACTGTCTTTGAAATATAAAGTAAGACAGAGCTGAAAGTGAAGAGTAGAAGTTGACGCCAAGGCCCACGAACGTCTGCGGGTCTACCTCAATGTCTCCTGTATAAACTGATGAGATGCTCCGACCGTCAGTGATCACCTGGTCCGGCTGCGCAGTCTGCACAACATAAAGAAGTGCAGGTGTAGCATCAGTACAACCGACCCCATGTACTGAGTAAGGGCCGAGCCTAAACTCGGCGAAGTAGGGACGAGGCTAGGACCGACAACAATATATGTACCTGTGCAATTCTATATAATAACAGGAGAATATCGACAAAAATAAGCAAGTAAGACAGATTCGGGGAGAACATGCTGGGGGGGTAAAAGGGGCAACACAATGCTAGCACGGTAGAACAGGGTAATAACTAAAATGTAAAAGTAAAAGCAGGAATTTAACTTCTCAAAACAAATAATGAACAGAAAAAGGCATGGCATGTCCCCTCGTGCATAACCTCACTATCACTCGGCACAGAATGTCCCCTCATGCGTATACAATAACACTCGGCACGGAATGTCCCCTCGTGCGTATATAACAATCACTGATCAACACGGCATGTCCACTCGTGTGATAAGTAACAAACAGTCGGCACGACATGTCCCCTCGTGCGATAAATAATAAATCAAAGCAACAATATAATGTGAAAGCCAACATTAAAAAGTCTCAAGTGCATGGAAATTCTCAATAAAATTCTATTATCCTGGCAAGGAAAAATCATCAATTACAAATTCAACAAATGCCCGACAAGGGTCTCAGCTATAACCAATCTCGCATCAGAAATATAATTTCATAGTGTAAGCCTCAACTGAAACAAATAACTCAGTAACTCCCCACGTCATGAAACAACATCAAGGTATCACAACTAATTCACCAATTACTCATAGTACGGAGAATATTAAGAATACAGTAAGTTTCGTCACAATTGACTCACGGGCATGCTTGACCGCAACCTATAGGCACTCATGACCACGCCTATACGTTGGACATGAGTTACACATAGCAAATAAGACTCTATACCTAATCCCTCAAGCTGAGGTTAGGCCAAACACTTACCTCGGCTCCAAAATGGCAAGTCAAGCCTCAATCACAGCCTTTCCTTTAGAATATGACTCCGAAACGGTATTATCTATACATAATCAACCCAAGTATATCAACAATGAATCAATAAATCAAACCCATAGCCTAATTATTTATTTCAAAGCATTCTTCCTAAGATTCCAAAATTTGACCCCGGGCCCGCTTGGTCCAAACACGAGGCTCGGACCAAAACCCGATCACCCATAACCCCACGAGTTAGAATATATAATTTGTTTTAAGATTCGACCCCAAATTGAGGTTGAATCACCAAAATTTCCCAAAAACCTACTCTACCCAACAACCCCAATATCTACCTTAATTTCCATGTTTTTAGGCCTAGAATCTAGTGATTAGTTGAAGAAATTAAGAGAAAACGAGGTCAAGAGCACTTACCTATGGAGTTATGGAGGTTAGGGACCTTGATTCTCGGTTATATAGGCTTGGGGAAAGAAAAGAGAAGTGGAAAATGGAAAGAATCCCGAAATGGTTCTGTTTTTGGGTTATTAAAATCACTTGAGGGATTTACCCTTCGCGTTCGCGGGCCACTGGCCGCGTTCACGAAGGGTTGGCAGCTGGGACTTATGCGTTCGCGGAACCAGGGCCGCGTTTGCGTAGGTCTGACTCCCTAACCTTCCGCGTTCGCGTGCCTCTGCCCGCGTTCGCAAAGAACAACCTACCTGACCCCAGACCCCACCCTGTAATACTACGCGTTCGCGAGAGGGGCGTCACGTTCGCGTAGAGCAGTTCCCCCCATAGCTCCGGGTTCGCGTAGAACAAAACCCAAGCCACACTATTTACCCTTCGCGTTCGCGAGCCCTTGACCGTGTTCGCGAAGGGTATCACACCAGACATCAGAAACCTGCAACATCACACCAGATTTTTCATGTTTTCACACCCCGTTAGCTACTCGAAACTCACCCGAGCCCTCAGGGCTCAAAACCAAAAACACACACGACTCCCAAAACATCTTACGAACTTATTCAAGCATTTAAATCACCAAAATATCATCAAGAACATCGAATCAAACCTCACAACTCTTAGAATTTTCTCAAACTTCATAAACTTCTAAATTTCCCATTTTTAATCTGAATCACGTCGTTTCAAGTCTGTTTCACACCAAATTTCATAGATAAGACAAATAACATATAATAAACCTGTTCCGGGCTCCGAAACCTTAATACGGGCCCGGAAACAAAAATTTCACTTAATAATTAATTTTCAAATTCCTTTATTATTTCCAGAAAATAATTTCCTTTAAAAATTCATTTCTCGGGCTTGGAACCTCGGAATTTAATTCCGGGCATACGCCTAAGTCCCATAATTTCCTACGGACCCTCCAGGACTGTCACATCACGGGTCCGGGTCCGGGTCCGTTTACCAAAAATATTGACCAAAGTCAACTTTATTCAATTATTCAATTCAAAAGTCCCATTTTAATCAAATTTTCATATGGAAGCTTCCCGGCTACATTCCTCGGGTTGCGCACGCATATCCAGGTGAGATTAACGAAGGCTTTTGAGGCCTTAGAACATAGATTTAGCTGGAATTACTTATGATGAACTTTTGGGTCATCACAATCTCAACCTCTAAAACAAACGTTCGTCCTCGAACGGACATAGAAAAGTACCTGAGTCTGAGAAACGATAAGGGTAATGACTCCTCATATCGGACTCGAACTCCCAAGTAGCTGCCTCAGCAGGCTGACCCCTCCATTGAACGCGGACCGAAGGATAACTCTTCAACCTCAACTAGAAAAACTACCTATCTAATATGGCTACCGACCCCTCCTCGTAAGTTAGATCCTTGTCCAATTGGACACCGCTGAAGTCAAGAACATGAGATGGATCTGCAATATACCTCTGGAGCATGGATACATGAAACATTGGATGCATTGCTGATAAATGCGGTGGAAAGAAAAGTCTGTAGTCCACCTCTCCTACCTTATCTAAAATCTCAAATGAACCAATGTACCTAGGGCTCAACTTGCCCTTCTTTCCGAATCTCATCACACCCTTCATGGGCGACACTCGAAGGAACACTTGGTCTCCTACCATGAAATCAAAATCTCGAACTCTACGATCTGCATAAATCTTCTGCCTGGACTGAGTTGTACGAAGCCTACCCTGAATAAACTTCACCTTATCCAAGGCATCCTGGACTAACTCCAAACCCAATAGTCTAGCCTCCCCGGGATCAAACCATCCAACTGGAGACCGACATCGCCTACCGTACAATGCCTCATACGGAGCCATCTGAATGCTCGAGTGGTAACTGTTGTTGTAGGCAAACTCTGCTAAATGAAAGAACTGATCCCATGAACCACCAAAAATCAATAACACATGCCCGCAACATATCCTCCAATATCTGAATAGTGCACTCGGACTGTCCGTCTGTCTGAGGATGAGATGTTGTGCTCAACTCAATTTGAGTGCCCAACTCTCTCTGAAATACTCTCCAGAAATGGGAGGTAAACTGAGTACCTCGGTCTGATATGATAGATAAGGGCACACCGTGCAATCTGATAATCTCTCTCATATAGATCTGAGCCAACTTCTCTGCTGAAGATGAAACCGCCACCGGAATGAAATGTTCTAACTTGGTCAGCCTATCTACAACAACCCATATTGCATCAACCATCCTCTGAGTCCGTGGGAGTCCAACTACAAAATCCATCGTGATACGCTCCCACTTCCACTCGGGAAGTTAAATCTGCTGTATCAAACCACCGGGTCTCTAGTGCTCATATTTAACCTACTGACAATTCAAGCACCAAGCCACATAAGCCATAATGTCCTTCTTCATTCTACGCCACCAATAATGCTGCCGTAAGTCCTGGTACATCTTCGCGGCGCCCGGATGAATGGAATACCGGGAACTATGGGCTTCCTGCAATATTAACTCACGAATGCCATCAACGTCCGGAACAGAAGTGATGACTCATAAACTAAATGAAGATCCATGCTTCGCACCTGTTAAACAAAAGAAAAGAAACCAAGGACCTTTCAAAAATTAAGTGATTGACGAGGAAGTTCAAAAACTGATGAACATAGGCTCGATACGAGAGGTAAAGTATCCTGACTGGCTGGCTAACATAGTAGTGGTGCCTAAAAAGAATGGCAAATGTAGGGTATATGTAGATTATACTGATTTAAATAAAGCATGTCTGAATGATTCATTTCCTTTGCCACATATAGATCAAATGATTGATGCTACCGCAGGTCATGAATTGTTAAGTTTTTTGGATGCATATTCTGGTTATAACCAGATTAAAATGGATTCCCTAGATGAAGAAAAAACTTCATTCATCACTAACAGGGGGACTTATTGTTATAAGGTCATGCCTTTTGTCTTGAAAAATGCAGGGGCCACTTACAAAAGGTTAGTAGCAAAAATGTTCCAAGAACATTTAGGAAAAACGATGGAAGTCTATATCGATGATATTCTTGTAAAATCAATACAAGCGGAGAATTATCTCCAGCATCTCTCTACTACTTTTGACATCTTACGCAGGTAAAATATGAAGCTCAATCCGGAAAAATATGCCTTCGGAGTACAATCTGGTAAATTTCTGGGATTCCTTGTATCTAATAGAGGAATAGAAGTAAATCCGGCTCAAATAAAAGCTATAGAAGAAATACATGACATTCTGAAGAATAAAAAAGAAGTTCAAAGATTAAGAGGAAGAATAGCAGCTTTAGGGAGATTTATTTCTAGATCTTCCGAGAAAATCTTTAAATTCTTTTCAGCTCTTAAAAAGCAAAATCATTTTGAGTGGACTGAAGAATGCCAGCAGGCACTCAAAGACTTTAAGATTTACTTATCAAAACCACCGCTGCTATCGAAGCCAAGAGAAGGAGAAAGATTATACATCTACCTGGTTGTTTCAGAAATCGTCGTAAGTGCAGTACTGGTAAGGGAAGAAAAAGGTAAGCAATCCCCTATTTATTATGTAAGCAAGACTCTGTTAGATGTCGAAACTAGATATCCACATCTAAAAAAATTAGCTTTAGCTTTAATAATGGCATCAAGAAAATTACATCCTTATTTTCAATGTCATCCAATCACTGTCGTGACTTCATATTATTTAAGAAATATTCTGCACAAACAAGAACTGTCAGGAAGATTAGCCAAATGGGCAATAGAGTTACGTGAGCATGATATAATATATCAACCTAGAACAGCAATTAAATTGCAAATATTAGCAGACTTTGTAGCTGACTTTAGCAACAATATTACCCCTGAAGTGGAAAAGAGCTACAACTCTTCAATGGTGTAATCCCAGGTCAATGGACCCTATTTACATATGGCTCTTCTAATGTAAAAGGAGTTGGATTAGGAATTGTACTGACATCACCCACGGGTGAAAATATACGACAAGCTATTAAGTGCTATCCTATCACTAACAATGAAGTAGAGTACGATGTTGTTATTGCAGGTTTAGAATTGGCACGGGAGCTATCAATTCAACAAATCGGGATCAACAAGGATTCTCAATTGGTGGTAAACCAAATGCAGGGGACTTACATCGCTCGAGAAACTCGAATGCAACAATATTTAGAAAAGGCACGAGAACTTGTAAGACAGTTCAAAACGTGGAAAATAATACAAATACCCAGGGAGGAAAATGCCGAAGCAGATGCGTTAGCAAACCTTGCGGCAGTCACAAAAGTGACCAATAAAGACAACACCATTTTCGTCCATCTCTTTCATTCAGCGATTGACCAAGATAGAAATGAGGTATCTTTCAATAATTTAACTTGGGATTGGAGAAACGAAATTCTCAATTTTTTGCAGAGTGGTACCGTGCCTGAAGACAAGAAAGTAGTTCAAGTGCTTCGCCGCAAAGCATCAAGATATTGTCTTGTACATAACACGTTGTATCGTAAAATGTTCGGGGGACCCCTAGCTAAATGCCTCGGACCTAATCAGAGGGAGTTCGTGATAAAAAAAGTCCACGAAGGACATTGTGGAAATAATGCAGGAGCAAGGTCTTTAGTAAAAACCTTAATTAGAGCAGGGTACTATTGGCCTAAAATGGAAGAAGACGCGGAGAATTTCATCTCAAAATGTGATAGGTGTCAATGGTTTGCCAATAATATGCACAGACCAGCGGAGCTATTACATTCTATCATATCACCATGGCCCTTTATGAAATGGGGAATGGATATAGTGGGACCTCTTCCCCTAGCTAAAGGACAGGTACGATTGCTTCTGGTGCTTACTGATTATTTCCCAAAATGGGTCGAAGAGGAAGCATTCAAACAAGTGCGGGAAAAGGAGGTCAAAAGTTTCTTATGGCGAAACATAATATGCCGATTTGGAATTCCAAAGGAGATCGTGTGTGATAATGGTCCATAATTTATAGGCTCTCAAATCACGGAGTTCTTCGAAAGTTTGAAAATTAAACGGATTGCTTCAACACCATATCATCTTGTAGCTAACGGACAAGCTGAGTCTACGAACAAAATCATTATCAACAATATAAAGAAGCGCTTAGATAAAGCCAAAGGCAGTTGGCCCGACGAAATACTAGCGGTATTATGGTCATGCAGAACTACGTCAAAAATAGCTACGGGAGAAACCCCTTTCGCACTTGTTTATGGCTCAGAAGCACTAATACCCGTGGAAATCGGCGAACCAAGTTTGAGGGTGACAACAGCTACTGAGCAAACAAATGACGCCGAACTCCAAACCAATTTGGACTTGCTCGAGTCACGAAGAGAAGAAGCTCTAATACGGATGGCAGCTCAAAAGCAAATCATAGAGAGATATTACAATCGTAAAGCTCATCTCAGATATTTTAAGATTGGGGACTTCATACCTAAAAATGTTTTCCAATCAACAAAAGAAGTAGGAGCTGGCAAATTGAATCCAAATTGGGAAGGACCCTATAAGGTCCGGGGCATAGCTGGGAAATGTGTGTACGAGTTGGAAGCCATGGACGGCAGGATTCTACCAACGAGCTGGAACGCCATCCACCTGAAGAAATACTACTTCTAAGGAAAAGAAGTACCCCCGGTCAGGTATCGCATGTTCGATTTTATCTTTGAATATTTAAATTTTACTAACTTTTTTAGATGATAGGCAAAAAGCTAACCCATCACTAGATGATGACATTAGACCTGCAAAGACGCGAGGAAATAACACAATTCTCGGTCTAGGGTTACACTTTCTGATGGATATTTTAAAGGGTTAAGCAGTCATCATCTAAAAAAGTATATACCTTCGAGTCCGGAATGTTTTCCTTTTTCAGGGAAAGGACCACAAAGAAGGAACAATCAAGTGCTCGAGATCTCATTCTTCAAAGCTCAAACACTTGGGGGACTATACAGTATGGAAGGCCAAGATTAAGCAAAAAGAGTGCCAGAAGTCAAAAGCTCGAGCCTAAAAGAACCATTTACCCAACAAGTCAAGTGACACGAGCAAAACTAAAAGAACTGAAGACTCCAGCACAAGAATTATAAAAAACTTTCGAACCATGTTCAGGTTAAAAGGCAAAGTATCAGCTATGATGAAGAAATGTACATCTTACACTTATACAAAAACTGTTGTGACAAAAAATAGTTAGGGATAGAAGATCATCATCATTGTACTTAGTCAAAAAACTGTTATAATCAAAAAACAGTTACAAAATCTTTGTACTCAAGTAGAAAACTGTTATTCAAATAAAACAGTTACGGATGAAAGATCATAACCCTTGTATTTATTCTCAAAACCGTTATCAAACAAAATAGTTACGAATCACGATACATTTCTCTCGTACCTTTTATAAAATTGTTGTAAATAAAAACAATTATGGGTAAAAACCCAATATTTACAAAAACTGTTACTAATGAAAAACAATTATCTCCTTGTATTAACTCGAAAAAACTGTTACCTATGAAAAATAGTTGCGAAATACAAGTGATTATCAAATTTGTTAAAACAAAACAATTGCAACATGAGTCTTATATGATAATCATAACACATGTAAAATGTTATGAAAGTTCAAATAAAAACTTCTCACAAAAACATTCTTAAACATGTGAGAAATTCCTATCACTCTATTGCATTCCAATGAAGTTGAGACGTCTTCTTCATTAAGTATTAATCAAAAAGGGCCCTAACTCATAAACAAAGCCTGTCACAAACAAAGCTAAAAATTTATACAAACACTACACCTAATGTGAAAAGGTTCAAAGTGAAATATGCATTTTCATGCAAAAACAAAGCTAAGAGTTACAAACAAAAACCTCAGAAAAGCAATACATACAATCGACTTAAAAGAGTAACATTCAAACTCATAGCAAAAAGTCTCGAGATTGTATTGAAATAAGCGGCTAAGTCGAAAACTAAGTACTAACTAGTACTTAGCCACATAAGTATTTACATTTTTTGTGCCCCTAAGTTCTCAGTTGGGGACTTTAAAGTTTCAAACTTACCCCCGATGGAGCTGGGAGTAACCACATCAATCCAAAGAAATAAAAAAAAAGGGAGTGGGGATAACAAAATCTTCATTCTTGAAGAGGAAGAGAGTTGACTTCTTCAGGAGGAGGAACGATAGATTCTTGAAGATCATGGGCTTCATCAGATGGAGAAAATTCAAGACCCCGCTGGGTCTTCTCCATGCCCTCTTTAGATTTAGCAATCTCAGCATTGAGGTCAAAACCCTCATTGCCCATTTCCATTAACATATCATGACGAGCACTCATATACGCTCAACTCACGTCAACGGCTATCACCTCTTCAAGGTCGCTATAATCCTTTGACCATGCCTGAATTTCAATCTTCAAGTTATCCTTCTCAGCTTCGGCGACTTCAAGGGAAACCTTCAAAGGTACAACTGACTCCTCCAGAGTTGGAACTTTGACCAGGGCTTCATGAAGATCCTCTTGAGTCTGGGAAAGATTCCGTACAAGTTCACTGGAGTATTCCTCCTTCTGCCCCAACATATGCTTTAGATTCCTGATTTCCTCCGTGGCTTTCGACAATTGTTCAGCAAATGAGGATTCAAGAATGTCTTTGTCCGTGTTGACCTGGCTGGAAGAAGCTCTCTCCACTGCTAACTCCATAGAAGCAATCCTCAAATGCTCTTTTAAGGTATTCCTTTCCTCCACTAGAGCATCCATGTCTATCCTTAAGCCATCATATTGTACCTTCATATTGTCAAAATCAAACTAAAGCTCACGCAACTCTTTCAACTCATTCTCTGAATTTGAAACTCTCTTCATGAGTTCTAAGCCAATAAGGTGCATCTACAAAAAAACAATAAAAAAATCAAACACGTTAAACTGTTATTCGAAGAAATTTATATGTAAGAAAAATTCTAAGCCATACCTTCAAAGAATTGTGCACCACTTCGTTGGCCCAAGTAAGAGTTGAATGGCTGTCAAGTTTGGACTCTCTTCATAGCCGATCAGAGGTTTGAGCCACACTTCAGGATCACTCGTCTTCTTAAAAAGACTCCCTCCGGCTGGAACCTTAATTATAACCCTCCGCATCTCCCTGCTGGAAGACCCTACTTCCACAAGAGAAGGCACGAAAGCAGGAATGGAGGGAGCAGCAACAGATACGGACGGACGAGGAACCGAGAGAGCCACGGGGACATCAATAGATACGGATGGATGAGGAGCTGAGGAAATAACAGATACAGACGGAGGAGCGGCAGTAATAGCAAGAGGAGCAGGAACAACAACAAAATCAGGAAAGATAGTAGCTAAGGGAACATCATCAGGGTCAAGCTCAAACCCCTCATAGAAAAGACGCCCGGCAGGATCTTGAACCGGGGACTGAGATTCATCTCGGGAAGAAGAGGACCTAATTGCCAACACAGAAGGAAGAGACTTTGGAGCAGATTCATCATCTGAAACTACTCGCCTTCTTCTCGACCGGTGCACCAAAGCACCCTTTCTTCCTTCTTCCTCTTCCCCTCCAGAATGGGGATCACTGACTTTTCTCTTCGATGAACTGGCAAGGATGCTCTGAGCATGGAACAAAGACATCTTAGGGAGCGACAAACCAGATGGCCCACGGGCAGAAAACCCTATCAAGAAAAAAGGGAAACATTAAATGAGAATAAAAAGAACTCAGGTAAGGCAGGAAGTAAGAAAAACTTCGCTTACCGTTGGTCTTAATAATCCAATTGTACTTCATGGAAAAGTACTTCCAAGATCTTTCTTCAACAGGAGCGGCATACAACATTCTTTCTACCCAATCACGAATATCAGAGACATTCTCGACGGTATTCATGATTGCTAAAAAAGAAGAGAAAAACAGATGCGGTATTAAAAAAGCAATTCAAATCTAAATGAAGAAAATTGATACGAACAAAAAATTACTTACGTGCATGGTTCCACTTCTCAGGGAAGAGAAGATTGTTTTCACCAACTAAAACAGCAGTGGGAACGGCAACATACCTGAGGTACCAACCTCTGTCCTTATCGTCACCTGGGGTTACTAAAACTCTTTTACTCCAAGCAGCCAGAGTAAAAACCCCTTGACGAAATAAGATAAGAGAATATAAATGAATAAGATGGTGGAAGGTGAAGGGAACTGAAACCTTAGCAGCTTAAACTCTCAAGCAAGCAACTACTCACCACACTAAAGGACCGACTTGTCCTAGATAGATATTGAAGAAGCGAAAAAACGCGATGATAACAGGGTCATTGGGAGGTTTAAATCCTAGTGTAAAAGGATAAGTATAAACGAAGGAATAACCCGTCTTGTAAGACATAATCCTCTGATTATTATTCGGCACAAGAATAGGAACATTAGACTCCCAAGAACACTCCCCGCGGACAAGAGGAATGTGACCTTCAGTAATAATTGTTGCATACTTCTCTACACTCTCCAAAGAAGAAGACTGTTCAGCGGTAGATGAATTTTCCCTTGTAAAGACTATCTCAGCAGGAATAATTTCGTCAACTTTGGGTTCACGAATATCATCCTTACTCTTAGAAACAGAGTGAGAAGACCTAGCTCTAGGGGACAACAAAGACCTAGCGGAAGAAGGAGAAACCAGAGGGGAAGAAGAACCTCTAGTAGAGGCAGATCCCAGACTCCTCAGTCGACCACCTCTCCGGCTTCTAGATGGAGTAGAAGAAGATGCCAGAGTCTCTACGTCGATAACCTTTTTTGGTTGGTTTGATGAAGACAACTTTACGAAAACAAAGGAAAATTCTTTGCAAAAGAGGAATTAAGTGTGGAAGTGTTTTGTGGAAGTAAAGAAATGAAGAAGGGTATTTATACATAAAGACAACCATCGAAACATGGAAAAACAATGACTGAAAGTCATGATTAAAAGTGTCACTTCGAGATTGACGCAGCCGCAGAAAAACCTAAAAGGCGCCGAGTCATTGAAGAGCCAATCATAAATGGACACGTGGAAGGAGCATTAAATGGAAGTGACAAACGACGCATGTGTGCATAGAAAGATACAATGTTTTAGAGCAAAACGGCGGCAAAATATTTTCGACATAAATGCGCATCCACTTACCAAATATTAGTCGACAAATATATGATAAGTGGGGGGACTATCTGTATTGGTAAAAAAGAGTCTCACACGTAAGCAAATTCTTGACAACTCAGCTAGCTACGTGGACCAAGGAAAACACAACATATAGACTTGATTCTGTAAAGAGGTACGGGACAAAGAGCCACGGTCAATAAACCCACGAGTTCATCAACTACGGGAAACTTAATGACAAAGAAGAGATACGGTCACAGTGAACCCAGACGAAGCTACGGGCAGATTCGAGAATCAACAAATAATGACTTATACGTTATGTAACTCCTATACAACAATTACGATTATCCTTTGTAATTCCTCATTAATGTAATAATTAGCCATTAATGAGCAATCATTACAAAAACCAAAACGTTATGCTAGGAAGCCCCTATGTAAAAGGGAAGAATTGTAATCCATAGTATCATCAGAATTCTCGAATACAAACTGCTTTACTTTTCTACATTCTATACTGCTTATTATTCCTTTATTCATTATATTATTCACTCGATTATCAGTAACCCACATTTATCCTAAAATAGCTTTGGTCAAGGAATCTCATTCTTTGGTTAAACAATTACGAACATGTTCCAACTTTCAGAATTCCATTCCGACCCCGATAGCCTATTTTCCACTGCCGACTAGAAATCGCCAAAAACTAACTTTCGCCAATTCAAGCCTAATTCTACACCGGACATCACAAAATATTTCGAACACACTCCTAAGTCCCAAATCACCTAATGAAGCTATCCGTACCATAAAATCAACATTCTGAGGTCGTTTACCAATAAGTCAACTCTCAGTTGACTTTTCCAACTATAAAGCTATTTTTAGAGACTAAGTGTCTCAATTCTCACTACAACCATTTCGATTCCGAGACAACCGACTCTAACACATCATAAACAATATAACCAACCTATGACAAGGCAAAAATAAGAATAATAATGAAATTTATACGGAACGACCGGCCGGGTCATTACATCCCAACATTTGTTCTAGTGCTTAAACCAACGACACATTTAGGACAAACGTTTCATCATATCTATGAATTGCTTGAATTTGGTTTCATTTTTTTGCTTTGCGATCCATTGAGGATATGGTGGGGGAGGCCTTGGCAAAGGATCCTTGGCTTTTGGCACTACCAGATCCGGTATGTCTATCACTTGTTCCCTATACGGGTTCACATCATCTTGTGTCTCCTCCACATTTTCTTCAATGTCTATCCTTACTTCATCATTTACTTGCACATCATTACTCAGCTCATCATCTTCTTGCACAACCACATCATCATTCACAATCTTTTTTGGATTAGAGGTACTAGAAACTCCACCTCTCCCACTACTTGTTGTCACTGCCATATCATGCCCCGTATTGTTTTCTCCCTTTGGGTTCACCACCGTGTAACTTGATAGTGCACCCTTAGGGCGAGTATTCAAGGCTTGAGAAATTTGACCTATTTGGACTTCCAAGTTGCTGATAGAAGTGATGTGGGAGGCTATTTGGGCATTGGAGTCGGTGTTTCTTTCCATCATCTGTTTGAACATATTCTTTATTCGTCCCATCTCATTGTTGGAAGAACTAAGACCTTGAGATGGATATGGAGGCGGGTTGTTGGGTTGTTGATACATCGGGAGCCTTTGAAAGCCTGACCCTAGGTTTCCTTGATTATTGTTGTTCTAACCCCCTTGATCTCCATTGCCTCCCTAATTACTATTATTGTTGCCACTCTAGTTGCCTTGATTATTTCCTCCCCAATTTCTTGAATTCACTTGATTACCCCAGTTTTTATTGTTGTTCCCCCCAATTGTTCTGATTGTTGTTGTGGCCACTATTCCAATTCCCTTGGCCTTGGTTGCCCCAATTTTGATTGTTTCCATGTGATCTCCACTGTTGTTGATTTGGAACATTGCTCCATTGACCTTGGTAATTATTGGCATATAAAACTTCTTCACTTTGATCATCATAAGAATCATCTTAATTATAACCACTACCACTTTCCTCAAATTGATCCTGATTGTTTTGAACTTGTTGACCTCGTTGTCTTCTCTTGTTAACAATCATGTTCACTCCTTCCATGTCATTCACTTGTTTTTGCCCCTGAACCTACTGAAGCTGAGCCTTGGCCAACTGATTCATGGTGGTTGTCAACTCTGTTGTGGCTTGTCCATGATCAAGAAGTTCCTTGTGAAGGTGGATAACATTAGGGTCACCCTGAGGAATGTTGGATCTACTTTGCCAAGCGGAAGAGGTGCCCACCATCTCATCTAATATGTCACAAGCATCAACATACGACACTTTCATGAAATTACCCCCAACGAGTTGATTCATTACACACTGGTTAGTTGTGTTGATACCCCTATAAAAGGTTTGCTGGATCATTGCTTCGGTCATATCGTTGTTGGGGCATTCTTTGACCATTGTGCAGTACCATTCCCAAATCTCATGTATAGTTCATTTGGTGTCTACCTTGAAAATGATAATTACAATTAGATTTGATTTGTTGTTCTAAAAATACGTGATTTATTTTAATACTAGTTGTTAAGCAATAGATGCTAGGTGTAAATTAAAGAAACAAGATAAGAATGATATAAAATTGAAATGGGCAAACCAGACTGCCCTGAATTGGAGTCTCGAGTTCGCCGAGATAGGGCCTCGAGGTCGAGGCTCGGTGATAGTGGTGAATGACTGATGAATCTATAACAGTGCTAAGGGCCTCTAAGGCGGCTATTTATGATTAAAGATAAGTAATAAATGAAGAACAGTCAATAGAACACAATAAATGTAAGTAATAAACCAAAGGGATCAACAACAAAGAATGTTTGATTTAGAGAGCAGAGAATGTTCTTGTTCTTGTATTCAATATCATGTGTGCGAAAAATGATAAGGGTCCCCTTAATATAGGAGGGGGAATCCCGACATAGTACATATGCATTAATTACAAAGATACACAGCTGGTACAACTATTTAAGGTCACGGTACGAATTGGTACTATTCTTATGGACTTGGTCAGCTCTAACCACGTGCTTTTTGGGAATTCTCGCTTTTCTATGATAGTCACCGATTTACACTGCCCCGAGGTTGGTCTTAGGCAATCCTCGGGGTCGATCTTTGAAATGTATCTCGAGCCTTCCAAAGACGGGCTGTGGGGTTCCGCGATGGTTATAATATCGGACTCACCGATTTAGCCGTATACAGATAGTCCCCACGCTTCTTCGAGTGAAGCGATAAGAAACAGTCTTGAATCCTTTCTCCTCCGATGGTCTCATCATGACATCAGCCCAATCAGAGCATTAAATGCATGACTCAAAAGCTGCGCAGGGGTCACTGTCAGCACGATTACCGAGAAACCCACGACCTGACATTGGTTTGACTTTTGCTCTTCTCAATTGTTGCCCATATGACTTCTATAAATACCACACTTGCTCGCCATTCATACTTTTACAACCAACTTCAAATTTTCAGAGTTATCTTCCAACTTCTTCTACATTTATCTTCCTTTTGTGTTTGCTTCTTCATCTTTTTTCTCAAAACATTGTTATAGTTATGGCTAAGACTTCTTAAACAGTACCTCAAAAATAAGGCACCTCTTCTTTAGCGCGCCCATCCGAGGCTAAAGAAAAAACACCACCGAGTATCGAGCAATGCACTCCCTGTGATTTCGATATAATTTCCGATCTTACTATCGATAGACCTCCTTCCACTTCGGGAAGATGCGAGCCCATGTCTAGATATATCAGTATAATTTCCAAAGTGGAGAGAGTAAAAATGGATTGTCTTTGGGGAGAGGCAGTACAAGTTGAGATCCCCAAGCTTAGGAGAGCATAGTTACACACAAAACTGGCTTCCTTAGTGTCTACACATACCATTTTACCCTCGGTCTTGTAGACTCTTCTTCCATTTTTTCGATTGACCAAGTGATACTTGACTTTTGCCGTCAATACTGAGTGACACCGGGTCGAGGGAATGACCTTCACCCTCGACCATTTGGTATGGTTGTATAGCCCATGTCTCTTCCGGGGGGCTTAATTAAGCTACAACATCGGTCCGCAAAGACGTTCTTTGCGAGCATCGATGAAGACAGAGACCGAGGGTGGATGAGCCGGTTTGTCAGAGTAAGGACTTCAGACGTCATTCCTGCTGATTGGATGCCATTCCTTGAGGAATGGAACATGAGTTGTAAGTATCACTGCCTCGAACACATCTTATTCCCCCTCTTCTATTTTATGAATCAGTCCTTTTTCAATTGTACAACCACCTTTTGGTTCCCTAACACGGTCCCGGACCTCCCGGGATTGATAAGACGTTTGGACTCTATCTTTCCATACTACAAGCGTTCTTGACGGGATCTGGTAAAGACATGGTGGCAGGACAAGAACCATCGTAAGCCCTTTATGTGGTCATTGCTAATTTCTATGTAAGTGTTTTTGTGGCAGTAAGCCTAATACATCATGTTTGCACAGGCCTTGGGGAAAACGTGTCAATAAAGAAGCCCCCACCTGGTGAAGAAGAAACTTCGAAACCCGAAAAGGGTAAGAAGAGGAAGAAGGAGACTTCGGATGAGTCCCCAAAATCAAAGAAAACCAAAGTCCGCAAGCTTAAGACCGATACCACGGTCTTATCCTCAACTACTGCGGCGATCCTGCATGCCGCAGATGAAGATGATGATAATGATGAATGCCCTTCGGCACAAAGGGTAGGACAGAGTGTCAAGGCTCCGAAAACTGTCGGGCGTGGGGCCTCCGAGTCGGAGGTGGCCGACTTAGACCAACCCCGAGTAGAGGAAATCATCAGGGAAAATGCAGTCCCCGAGCGTCAAATCAGACATGGTACAGTCTGTGCCGGTTAGTCCTCAACTGGCAAGTTCGGAAAGCTTGAATCCGAAGTGTTTCGGGGCCTAGGAGGAACTCCGATAGAGATCGACGTTGTTGGTGACTTCGATTTGGTCCCTTCATATTCCCCAGGGGAGATAAGGAATGCTCAGAACAGGGGCGCCTCCGACGTGGGGGCCTCACAGGGAGAGGACGATTACTTTGTCGCCCTTGACGAAGACCCTGACCTTGATTCCCCTGCCGCCCTCGAGGAAGCAGGAAAGCTCCAAAAGCAGGTAATCCCCTTTGACATATCACTTGCTTTGAATTTCTATCTTTGTTTTTCTAAACTCCTCTCCTTCATATTATAAGTCAAGAAGTTGTACGAACATGCCTTTTCTAAGCTTCATGACGAGTTCGCCAAGCGTGAGGAGGAGCTCGATAAGCTCAAATCGAAGCTGAATGCATCAAAAATATCCTTCTAGCGAAAGGATGAGGAGCTGAACAAGCTCCAGATCAGTTTGTAGGGAGTGCACCAGGAGCGAACTAGTTTCACTGAGCAGGTAATATGACACTTACAAGTTCATTTTCTTACTCTGGTATGTCGGTGCTTCGCTAACTTGATTCATTTTGTAGATTGACCAAAAGAATGCCTTGATGGGGCAACTTCAGGAACAGGCCACAACTAAGGATGCAGTGATCTTCAAACTAAAATTGCAGGATGAAACCGTGGCCTCGAAGAGGGACTTTTTACGGGGGGAGTTTACCTCGACCCAGAACCTTCTACGGAGCGCCCAGGAGGAGGTTGCTTTGCTATCTGCGGCCAAAGTTGAGGTTGATTACCATGTGGCCTCATACAAAGAGATGCAGTTGCCGCCAATGATCGGGCAAGGAAAATATCCGAAGAAGCCGGGATCAAACTGACTAGGTCCATTGCTCACGCTCGTTCACAAGCTAGGAGGCAGGCCCTCGAAGAAGCAAATGCCAAAGGTGTCGATCTCTCTACTAAGATTGAGAAGGCCGGATTTTAGAAGAAGAATCGGCACTTTCAACTTCCTCGGATGAGGGCTCCCATAGTGACTCCGGTAGCAGCATAGCTAGCAGTGAAGGCGAGGAATAGACTCGCTTCATCATTTTTATCTTCTTTTCTCCTTTTCTCTTTTGCATAGGGGGCCCTTAGGGGAGATTTGTAAAGACTCATTTTGTAAATATATTTTTATGAATGCAAAAGGAATTTATGCTTCAAGTCTTTTATTCTTCGATGAAATGACAATCTTTTGAATTTTGACGTCGGCTCTTAGAACCCATTCCAGGAATAACAAATGCCCTCGAGATTGGGTACCATCTCGGGGCTAGATTGATATGTAGACTTGGTCAGTTCCTTTTAGAACTCATACTTATGGAAATAGAGGCCCTCGAGATCGGGTACCATCTCGAAGTTGGATTGATAGCTATTTTCAGAGCTTATACTTGTAGTAATAGGGATTCTCAAGACCGGGTACCACCTCGAGACTGGGTTTAATATTCAGTTAGAACCCCTATTTACAATAACTAAGATCCTCGATATCGGGCACCATCTCGAGGTTGGATTGGCATTGATGGCTCCTTAGAGCACGCCATTACAATAATAGAGATCCTCGATATTGGGCACCATCTCAAGGTTAGGATTGTTTTGACGGCTCCTTAGAGCCTATGATCGTAGCGACAGAGGTCCTCGAGATGAGGTACCATCTCGAGGTCAAATATGCACTGATAACTTCTCAGAGCACATAATTATGATAACTGGGATCCTCGAGATAAGGTACCATCTCGAGGTCAGATTGATTTGGGGACCTCGAGCCCTTGGACAGTGTCATTCGAATGACATGATCTGTGAAGTGACTGAAGGTTGTCACACTGGTTCATTTCCCCAAACGTGGTAATGGCTTGGTCAGAATTAATTAGCCTTCGAAGTAGGCAAAAAGGCGCCTTTCGCTCTATATATGCATTCACTTTCTTCATTTGAAGACTTTGCTGGTTTGAACAATTGTCTTCTTTATAGAGTCCTTCTTTCTTGCATCAGCTCTTTCTCCCTTTTAATTCGAACTTTTGCCTAACTTTTCGTTTCCCTTTTCTTGTTTCACCATTGTTATGGCTGCTACACCCAAACCCGTTCATTAGCAAGAGGACGGTTCTGCCTTTGCTTCCTGCTCGGTCGGTGGTACACCACCAATTTCTCGAGGGGGAATTATGAATTAAGAATATTTTCCAATGTTTAGAGCCACCAGGAGCATGCATCGAGGTCCATCCCATCCATAGGATAAAAACACCTCGAGGCGATGAGGAGAGATTGCGGATGGGGAGAAAAGTTGGTACTGCATGTATTTTCCCTGGGAGAGAGCATCACATCTTACGTAGAGGGTTTTTTGAACGTATACATGTTCCCCTTTAATTTCGGACCTCTTGATAGAGTCGTGCTTGAGTTTTGCAAGAAATATCGGGTCACCCTAGCACAGGTTCATCCGTTTTTTTGGAGGATTGTATTAATGATAAGATTTTTCGTGGAAAAGGTCGGGCTCGAGTTTACCCACAGCCACCTCATCAGGTTGTACCGACCCTTGCATTGTCGAGGCATGGTTACTTTACAATGTCGGATTATCCAGCCCTTTGTTGCCAGGGACGAGGAAGACGAGGACCAAGGGTGAAAGAGTCAATTTGTCCGGGTGCAAACCGTCGACATCATCCCCGCAGAATTCCTATCGTTTCCTGAGAAATGGAATTTCACACGTAAGTGGTACACTTGTATTTTTACCGTTTTTGTATATATAGGAGGCTGACTCCGTATAAACGTTTTCTTTCTCTTTTTGCAGCGACCCCGTGGTTTCCATGTGACATCCCCGATTTGGCGGATTGGACCCGGAGGCTGATGGATTGCTCGACTTACGACGAGCATAAGTGGAGAGACCTGTCGAAGGGTAGATGGGAAATCAAACTCCATGGTGAGTGTCATTAGGCTCTTCCCTTTAAGGAAAAACCTTCTTTCTTAACAACTTTCTTTTTGCAGGTGTCAGAGGGTTCTTTGATATGACACTGCATCCTCTTGGAGAGGAAGAGGGGTCGTCCGCATCAGGGCTGAATAATGATAGTAAGCGGAAAGATCCCTCTGAGGAAACTCGTAGTGAGGTAGGGTTTTCCCAGAGGCGCAAAGGTGATGAAGCCAAACCTTCCAAGCCCAAGGTTTCCGACTTTGGGGGAGCGGTTCCTCCTTTTCCACCATCTTCTTCCCCGGTCGAAAGTACTTCGAGCAAAAGGGGTCTTCCGTTGCTACTTTCTCCCATCGAAGGTACTTCGAGGGAAGTTCGGGGCCAAGGGCCGCCCGATGGGAACGTAGTCTCTAACGATCATGTTCCCTCTCGGGGTGTTTCAACTGAGGCTGAAGAGGCCAGACCAAGAGATGCTCGATTGGCCTTTGAGGAGGCTCAACGATTTTGTTCTTTGGTAAGCTTTGGTGATCTTTGTGTCTTTCTTAACTCCGTGTTTTCATTTTCTAACTGGAGCGTCTCTTTCATAGGATTTTTATAAGCTCAAATTCGAGCTAGTTCGTTGCGAGGCTCGGCTGCGAAGAGCCTTGGATGTGGAGAAATCCCTCAAGATCCTTTGTGATAAAAGGGCAGATGAGTTGACGCACCTTCGGTACGAGGTGAATTGCTGCCAGAACTATGAAGACCGCCTCGAAAGATAGGTATCCTTCATTTTTGACGATATGCATGTTTCTACTCCCATCTTCCGAGATTAAATTTTTGATTTGCATCTACAAAGTAAGACAGAGGACCTGGAACTTCTTTGGGGAAAATATGATCAGGCCGAGCACACACGCAATGGGCTAAGGGCTCATATAGACGCCCATGTTGCGGCCAAAAATAATGTTTTATCCAAGGCTTCTGCCCTCGAAGTGCACCTCCTGAACGCTCGTGCAGACAACTTGGTATAGGCGAGTAAGATTGCAAAGCTCGAGTCTGATCTTTTGAAGATGAAGGTCGAGGTCGTGGATTCCCTAGCTGAAGCCGAAGAGATTCAAGCTAAGGCTAACAAGAAAGTGGTCGTCTACTTGAAAGACGCAGCCGATGCTCGAGCCGAGTTGAGAGGGGCTTCTGATTGTGAAAGTAGCATAAGTGACTATGCTTGATGCAGATCTCGAAGGGAAACCCTCGAGGAGATCCACGCTAGGGGTTTCGATCTCTCGGAAGAGATAGAGCAGGCCAGGGCGGATGAATACGATGCCAAATTACTCTTATTCGATTATGAGGATAATGAAGAAGAGGCCGATAGAGCCACATTCCCCGAGGGGAAAATAGACTAGGCTTTCATTTCTCTCTCCTTTGCAGCAGTCTCCCCGGGCAACTATTGTAAATGTATATTTATAATACACATATATATGAAAAATCCTTTAACATTTCCAATTTAATTGCATCTATTTCTTTTGTCTTTAGTTTCGACCGTCGATAGCTAGTCCGATGAATTGGACTTCGAGGTGAAAAAACCCTTAGGTTCTCAGATTGTCCCTGAGGCTCTTTAAGCTGGCCCCTAGTCTCTTACGCGTATGGTCGATATGACCTTTAGTACAACTATATTCTCTCTCGTTTAAGATTTTGAAATTTTTGGGTTTGTCGGGCTCTTCGACGGCTCGATAAGAACCTCGATTGTGAGCCGTTATGTGATGATAAATGAGCACCTCGAAAGGTTTTACCCTATGGCTGAATTGTCTCGAAGACTTTTCATTGTTTGGAGCTAACATGAAAATGAACGCTTTTGCTTATGCCGAGGGTAGCTCGATTTAACCAATTTTTTCCTAAGTAACTTCGAAGGATTTGATTTTTTGGTGAAGGTCGGGCGTCCCCAAGTCGCGCTAATTTGATTGTAGTCATTGCGTGTGGTCGTAGCCTTATGACCGTGGTCATTGTGTTTGCCCGTAGCCTTTTAGTCCCCGAGCGAGATAATCTCTGCATCTATATCGAGGGTATGCCTTTTTAGGGGTCTTAAAAGTTAGAATATATAGTCTTGATTTTAATATCGGGATTATAACTTTTTAAGGTCTTGCTGATTTGATCATGCCCATAGGACTTACAGATTTGGTCATGCATGTAGGACTTACAGATTTGGTCATGCCCGTATGACTTACAGATTTGGTCATGCCCGTAGGATTTATAGATTTGGTCATGCCCGTAGGATTTATAGATTTGGTCATGCCCGTAGGACTTACAGATTTGATATTGTCAACCCTGAGGTTTTATGGCGTCGAGTTTTGATAACTTTGATGAGGCGACAACCGACGATAGTCCCTGAGACATCGAAGGTTTTTTGGCGCTAGTCCCCGAGTGTTCGGGTTTTGTTGAATCGGTCATGGAACCATTTCTTGTGAAAACAACAAACTTCTTTGAGGCGCAAAACGTTTTAATGGTAAAAGATACCCCTTTGATTACTTGGTACAAGTATACATATTTTTGCCGTCGAGGGTTTGGTTACTCTATGCGGACACGGCTCATTCGATCGTTTGGCCCGATACATATTTTTCCTATCGAAACCCTCTTTGGCTTAATTTGGTTTTCCGAGGAGGTGACCTCCCGGAGGGATGCCACCCAGTATTCGAGGTTAACTAGAGAGAAGCCTTGAATACTTGTCTAGGTTTTGCTTAAGTAACGTATAGATTTTGCGTCGGTAAAAACCTAGCTGTTAAAACCTTTTCTGGGATAAAATCTGATCGATGTAAAAGAGTGTAGCGCATGATTTAGAACCTAAGGTCTTCAACTTGGAATGTGCTTCGATTCCTTTTATCGGACACCTGCATGCAGGTCAGTGTAAAATAAAATATAAAAAAAGATAGTTATACCTTAGCGGCGATGGCGTTCGAGCCTCGATGGGCTTCGACTGCTTGTTTTGAGGACGCAGTACGGTCCTTTAGGAGTCCTTTCAGGCGTAGCCGAGGATGTGGCTTGTGGTTGCTACTTGACTGTTTTCTTGTCCTTTGGCTCCTTCGATGAGGAAGGTGTCGATTCCGGTGTCACATCGTGCACCACGAACATCTCTCTTGCTGCATGTTGCTCTCCGTATATTGTTTTTATTCCATCCTTTGCTGGAAATTTCATCATTTGATGGAGGGTTGATGGTACTGCCCTTATGCAGTGTATCCACGACCTCCCTAGCATGGCATTATACCTCATATCTCCGTCGATGACGTGAAACTTGAATACATTGATGACTCGAGAAGCGGGCACGATCCGGTCGAGCAGTCCGAGCAACTCTACCACCCTCGACCTAATTATGTTGGCCGAGCTACCTGGATCCACGACCACACATTTAATTTGAAATGTATTCACAAATAAAAGAAATTAGTAGTGCATCATTGTGGGACTGAGACATGGTCTCGATGTCCTCATCGCCGAATGTGAGAGCGTCTTCGGGTACATAACCTCAAATTCACTTTTCCCTGGTATTGGATATTTTTGTCCGTCAGATGACAGGTTCCGGTGGGGTGTCGATCCCTCCCATGATCATGTGGGATGACATGTTGTGGTTCTTCTATTATTTTCCATATTCGCCTCTCTTTCCCGAAATTAATTTTTTGCTTGATTGCTGAGGAATTCTCGGAGGTGCCTTTTTTTGAGTAGTCGGGCTACTTCCTCTCGGAAATGTCTGCAATCTTCCATCACATGACCGTGCGAGTCGTTAAATTCACACAACAGGTTGTGGTTCCTTTGTGATGGATCTGATAGTATGGGTTTTGGCCAACTGGTGTCTTTGATTTTACCCATGGCCGACACGATGTCTGAAACATCAACATTGAAGTTGTATTCTGATAGCCGGGGTGCCTCCATCTGTCCCGTATGTCTGTCGGAACAGACTCGGCTTATGAGTCCCCGAGGATTCTGGCCTCGGTATCTACGGCATTCGTTCCAAGGTATGTTACGCCTCGAGGCGTTTCTTTGATCCTCATTGTATGGTTGACACCTTTCCTTTTTTGGCCTTGGTTCCTTTTCCAGGATCCTGCTAGGATATATTGAGCCCGAGGGGGCCCCTAATTGGTCGTCCTTGACCCTAGTCATCGACTGATACCGGTTGTGGACATCCACCGAGTTGATGGTGGGGAATTCGACCAAATTCTGCTTTATATGTTTTGAAGCTATCGAGCTTCGTTCATTCAATCATTGAGTGAAGGCTTGCACTGCCCCGTCATCAAAGACCGATGGTAATTCCATTCGCTCCATTTGAAAGCGAGATACGAATTCCCGCAGCATCTCACTTTCTCTCTGCTTGATTTTGAAGACGTCGGACTTCCTAGTTGCAACCTTGATGGCACCAGCATGTGCCTTGATGAAAGAGTCTTCCAGCATGGCAAACAAGTCTATTGAATTCGGGGTGAAGTTTTGATACCACATCATATCCCCCTTTGATAATGTTTCTCCGAACTTTTTCAATCGGACATACTCAATCTCGTCCTCCTTCAAGTCATTCCCTTTAACGACGCAGGTGTAGGCAGTGATGTGCTCATTGGGGTTCGAGGTACCATTGTATTTCGGGAGATCGGGCATTCTGAATTTTTTCAGAATGGGCTTCGAAGCCGCACTTGACAAGAATAAGGGGTTGGCCTAGGATCTTATCGACCCTTGTGTTGTAGGTCTCGACCTTTTTGTCGTAAGCTTCTATTTTCTTTTCAGCTGATTCAATTCTCTTTGTGAGGTCTTTGAGCATTTTCATAATAACGGGGTCGGCTGCTGACCCGTTATTGCTCGACCTTTCCGGTGCTTGTTCGACTCAAGGAGTCGGTCCCGTTGCTGCAATACTTGGAGTTTTTTGGTGGTTTTGAAGCTGCGCAATTGCCAACTTTTGTACCTACAACATTTCAAAAATAACGCGAAGGCTAACCTCTCTTTCCTCCCAAGCTGGATTCTTCTGAACCTCCTTTCCTTTTTCCCGGCGTATATCCCCGTCAGTGCGAGATCTAATATCGACATGTTGGGCATTGCGTGAGCCCACATCCACTAGGACTGGGTTTTGCGCGTCCTCAGGGTTTCACGGTGGTACAGTGGGGCCTGAAATAGCTACACCATTCTCTCCATGGTCCTCATCACCATTGTTTTCGTGTGCATTTACTGAGTTAGACATTTTTACCTGAAATCAAGATTCTTGGACAAGAAAAAGTGTGAATAATAACTTGCGTTTCTCAGTAAACTAGCACTAAAACAATCACTATTATTTTTAGCCCCACGGTGGGCGCCAAACTGTTTACCTTGAAAATGATAATTATAATTAGATTTGATTTGTTGTTCTAAAAATACATGATTTATTTTAATACTAGTTGTTAAGCAATAGATGCTAGGTGTAAATTAAAGAAATGAGATAAGAATGATAAAAAATCGAAATGGGCAAACCAAACTTCCCTGAATCGGAGTCTCGAGTTAGACTAGATAGGGCATCGAGATCGAGGCTCGGTGACAGTGGTGAATGACCTATGAAGCTATAACAGTCCTAAGGGCCTCGAAGGCGGCTATTTATGATCAAAGATAAGTAATAAATTAAGAACAGTTAATAGAACACAATAAATGTAAGTAATAAACCAAAGGGATCAACCGCAGAGAATGTTTGAGTTAGAGAGTAGAGAATGTTCTTGTTCTTGTATTCAATATCATGTGTGCAAACAATGATAAGGATCCCCTTTATATAGGTGGGGGAATCCCAACATAGTACATATGCATTAATTACAAAGATACACAGCTGATACAGCTATTTAATGTCACGGTACGGATTTGAACTATTCTTTTGGACTTGGTCATCTCTAACCACGTGTTTTTTGGGAATTCCTGCTTGTCTACGACAGTCACCGATTTGCACTGCCCCGAGGTCCGTCGTTGGCAATCCTCGGGGTCGATCTTTGAATTGTATCTCTTGACTTCCAAAGACGGATTGTGGGGTTCCGCGATGGTCATAAAATCGGACTCAACGATTTAGCCATATACATTTGTCTCTTGTATAAAAGCTAGGATCACATCTCTCAATGTTGCCATATGTTCCGGAAAGAAACACTTTGGTATAAACATCTCAGCCAACTCATCCCAAGTGGTGATGGAATGGTTGGGTAGCCACTCAAGCCAATCCAAAGCCTTCTTTCTAAGTGAAAATGGGAAAAGCCTTAATCTCAAAGCGTCCTTAGATACATTCGTCTACTTGCTCCCCCAGCATGTGTCTACAAAACCTTTGAGATGCTAATATGGGTTTTGATGTGGAGCTCCGGCGAAGAAACCCCTACGTTCCAATAGAGTAAGCATGACATTGGTTATTTGAAAATTTCCCATCCGGATCCATGGCGGGACAATTGTACTTGCCTAGACTTCATTGGGCAACACCCAGTGTGCTGCCCTTGGAGGAGGTGGGGGAGGGATTGGAATGTTGTCATGAGGCGGGCGGCCTCTTCTTTGTACTTAGGGTTCAAGATGAACCTCATCCACTTCATTGTTATCTACCTCCTCCCCATGAGGAATATGCCTGAGGGCCTCGTTAAGAGTCTTTTGGTACCTAAAAGCAATTGACACACAAAATTAGAAAAACGGAAGGAAAGCAAAACAAAACACACATATACTCAGATATATAGTTAAGACCGTCTAACTCCCTGGCTACGATGCCAAAAATTGATCGGTTCCAAGCCTAAACTACTATTGAGTAGCGAGGGTGGTCGATGTAGTTTTAACCCAACAAGGTCGGTATCAAATCCACAAGGAGTTAACTGGTTTGGAATTAAGTTAATATCTGATCTAAGTGTGGGTTTTGCTTCTAATTACACTTCCAACATTTGGGTTTGATTCTATTTCTAGGTTTACTCTATTCTATGCTACAATTGAAACTAAGTACAATCTTTTTGTTGTTGGTTTTCAATTGTTTAAAAGAGACTAGGGTAGTGACTTCTACCTAGGTGGATATCTAACGGGTAGCAAGAATATAGGACAAGCTTGATTTAGTTGGGGTCGTAATATAGCTATCACACCCAAGTACTCACTCTATACCTCTTGGTAGTTTGAGTGACTTTTCCCAATTTGGCTTTCTCAAGTCCAAATGGGTATTCATGCAATTCAAGTGATACTAGCTCAAGTCGGGTATTACTATCTCTAGGTTTAACCCTTTAATGGGGGCTATCAGTTTCTTGAGTTCACACCAATACCTTGTTAGCCTAGTTTTCCTAGACATAGTCCCTCTTTCTCAAGAAGAGACTAAGTCATAAAGGCATGAATCAGTGTTTGCAACCACTAATTCTATAATTATAGCAAGAACTAGGCTAAATATCACTAACCCATACACATTCAAGCCCTAAAATCAACTACCCATTAATTACCCACACTAGGGTTTGGTCACAACCCTAGCTATAAGTCTAGATACTAATGGAAATAATAGAAATCAAAGATGAAAAGAAGATAAATTCCATAATATATGATTAAGATACGAAAATCTAATGTTAAAAGATGAATCTAATACAAAATTACCCAAAAGGGAAGTTCCAGCCGTCTCACGTGCTCGGATAATACCTAACATAGCCTAAAAATGACAAAAAGTGCTATTTATACTAAGCTAAAATTTCTGGACAAAACTAGCCCTGCGAATGTTGTGCGACCGCGTAATTCTAAGCACGGCCGCACTCTTGCTTTCGCGGCCGCAGAATTCTGATTGGGGTTCGCGTTCTTCAAATCTTGATCTGTGTTGAGCTGAGTTTTCCGGACCGCATAATTTCCATCGCGGTCGCACAGGGGACTTTCGCGATAGCATAAATCTGACGCAGACCGCACTTCTCGTTTTTGCTTAAATTGTAAGCTCTATGAACCTCAGCCATCGTAGTCCACGAAATTCCAATCGAGGCCGTACAGGTACTTTCACGGCCACAAGTTTCTGATGCGGTTCGCGCTCTTCTTTTAGCCAAAAAATCAACCTCTCTGAATCTTCCTTTTGCGGACCGCGACATTGTGATCGCGACCGCATTGTGGCTTTCGCGGCCGTATAATATTTGTGCGGTCCACATATTAGATCTCTTGGCCTAGTCTTGGGTTTTGCTCATGTTTTGACTCCTTTATGAGTTGATTATGACTACTTTGTCTTATTTTTAACAATTCCTGCAAGCAAGCATATTACATTAGTTTTCGAGAATACCTCACACATTTTTAGCCTAAAACATAAGTAAACGAGAGAAAATAATAGGTTAAAATCCCTACTTATCAGCGATGCAATAGATGAAAATCCCTCCACAAAGCAACGGTAAAATTCCGCCAAACCAAGAAAGCTCCTAATATTCGTGGCTGAGGATGGTCTAGGCCAACTCTGCACCACCTCTATCTTCTTCGGATCCACCTGAATACCATCACTATACACCATGTGCCACAAGAATGCTACTGAACTGAGCCAAAAATCACATTTGGAGAACTTTGCATAAAGCTTCTCCTCCCTCAATCTCTGTAATACAATCCTCAAATACTGAGCATGCTCTTCATGGCTACGAGAGTACACCAGGATTTCATCAAAGAATGCAATAACGAACGAGTCCAACTAAGGATGAAATACAATGTTCATCAAATGCATGAACGTTGTTGCGGCATTGGTGTTTAACCAAAGAATTATATTCTTTGCCAAATCTATTTAAAGAAGAACTCGGGTTTCTGATAATCAAGAGAATATGCAAATAATTATAAATATATTCGTCAATAGAAAGTAGTAAAGATGTTTAAAAGTGAGTATATTTCAATAGTGGTTCGAATGTGTCCTTACAAGTTATATTTTACTCCCTTATATAGGGAATTTTCTTAATATAATGTCTACTCTTTTCAGTGATTGAGCATCAATGACTAATAATGGCATTAATGTAACGTTACAATGATTAATCGTAACTGTTACATGAAGATTATGTAACGTTTGGCTCATTGTTTGAAGATCCTCGAATTTTCCCTTTATTCTGCCTTGATTCATTCGGAGCGTGTCTCTTCATCTCCCCAATTAGCTTGAGATTCCCGTATCTGATTTCTTTGTGGGTATGATGTTCCATTCCTCTTTGTCTCGTACCTCTTTGTAAAGTCTCATCCACTTGTCATGTGCTCATTGCTCCACATGGATTGCTTAGTCATCATAATTAGTACACGTGTGAAGCCTATTTTTATCAATACAGATAGTCCCCCCACTTACCATTTATTTATCGATTAAATAATTGGTAAGTGGATACTCATTTATGGCGAGAATATTTTGCCGCCGCTTCACTCGTACCATTGCATCCATCTTCGAACGTATACGTCACTTGTCACTTCTATTTAATGCCCGTGCCACGTGGCATTCTCGAATTTGTTCTATAATTATTCAGCGCCTTTTAGGGCTTTTTGCGGCTGCATCAGTCACGAAGTGACAGCTTCAATTATGACTTTCACATCACTGTTTTTTCCATTTTTTGATGGTCGCCTGCGAGTATAAATACCTCTTTTCCTTTATTTAATTTCACGAAAACTTCTAACCTTCTTTCTTTATTTGTAAATTCTTCCTTCTTGTAAACATGTCTTCTTCAAACCAGCAATCCAAAAAGGTCATCATTGTAGATGAATTGACTCTTTTTTCTTCTCCAACACGGAGTAGGAGGGGCGGTAGACTTAGGAGCTTAAGTTCTACCGCTTCCAGGGGTTCTTCTTCTTATTCTACTCCTCTGTCATCTTCTAGATCTATTATTTCTTCATCTTCTTCGAGGGCAAGGGCTTCTAGATCTTCATCAAAGAGTAGGGAACATAATGAACCACTTCGTGAGCCGAGAATTGATGAGATTGTTCCTGCCGAGTTTTCTTTTGCCAAGGATAGTCAGACCATGAGTGAGCAGTTATCTTCCATGTCATCACATGATAGTGCTGACCTTTATCCTACCCAAATAACAGAGGGTTTAGTGTCACTCATACGCAGGGATTGTTATTGGAAGCCTGATTTTCCTGTTGTTATTCCTAAGGATAACCAAAGAATAACCTCTTGCAGGACTAGGTATTATTATGTTTATACTTATCCCTTCACATTAGGATTCAAGACTCCCATCGACCCTGTTATCATTGAGTTTTGTCGACTCTTCAAAGTTTGCTTGGGACAAGTCGGTCCTCTTGTTTGGAGAGTAGTTGAGTGCCTCAGGTATTTGGCCAATTTAGCTTTCGTACCCTTTACTTTCCATCATCTTATTCACCTCTATTCTTCAATGTTGTTCCGCCAGGGAATGTTTACTCTCGTGGCTAGGAGTAAAAGTGTGTTAGTTACTCCAGATGATGACAAGGGTAGAGGGTGGTATGTCCGGTATGTTGCTGTCCCTACTGCAGGTTTAGTAGGTGAAGAAAATCTCCCCTTCCCTAAGAAGTGGAACTTTGCACGTGAGTACAATTTTGCTCACTTTCCTTTTCTTCATTTTCAATAAACTATCAGTACCGTGACTGTTTCTTTTCCTTTTGCAGCAACCATGGGAACCGTCAAAAATGTCTCCGATTTCCGTGATTGGGTAGAAAATCTTTTGTTAATCGCTCCTTTAGAAGAACGTTCTTGGAAATACATCTTTGAGGTTTGGTTGGAAGGTGAAAACCTATGGTAAGTGAGGATTTTTTTTACTTCTTCCCTTTTTTGAGCTTTATCTGATCCCTTTCATTTGATAGGGTTTCCTGCTCGTGGGATTTCTGCTGCGGCTGTGTCCGCTTCAAAGTTGTCCTTGGCTAAAGCTCAGGAGATCATTGTTAGCTCTTCCTCGTTGAAAAGAAAGGCAAGTGGGTCCATGACCTTAGAGGATGCAGCAGAATATGAGGAGGGTTTGATGGTCCATAGGTCACGTAGGAGGAGGGTCGTCTCTGACGATGAATCTGCGCACGTTGCTGATCCTCACGTGCTAGAATCAGAACTTTCCACTCTCGAAGATGCAACTCCCTCTCCTGTTCGTGAGTCCATTGATCACCTGTTCCAACAAGGTTTTGGTACCATTTCTAATGAAGCCCCTCTTGCTGTTTTCTCACCTCCTGCTTCTGCAGAACATTCGTTTATTATTCCCATTGATGTTTCTGCTCCCATTGTTGTTTCTTCCCCTCAGCCTACTCCGCCCGTAGTTCCTTCACCCGCCCCCACTTCCGTGCCTTCTGCTGTTGAACTAGGTTCTTTCAGCAAGGGGGTGATGAAGCAAGTTACAATAGAGGTTCCTGTGGCGGGCAGCCTCTTGAAAAAATTGGGTCAGGCTGATGTATGGTTAAAGCCATTGATAGGCTCAGCTAAGAAGTCTAAGCTGGAAAGCCACAACTCCTTGACTTGGATGAACGAGATTGTGCACTCGTCCTTAAAGGTAAAACTTTCTCTTCCTTCATATATATTTATATATATTCTTACCGTATCTCATTTATCTTTTTATATAGATCAACCTTATATGCACAGAGTTAATGATGAGAGTCGTTCAAATGGAGCAATCAGCAAATGACTATAATACTGAGGCTGATAATTGGAAGGAGCAGTACGAGAGTCTACAACTTGATATGGAGGCAATTGAGGAGTATAAGTGTACCTTGGAACAGAAGATTAGGGTTATTGCAGCGGAACTAGCCATAGAGAAGGCGTCTTCGAACCAGGCAGGGAAGGACAAAAATATCTTTGAATCTTCCTTTGCGGAGCAGCTTTCCCGTGCCACCGAAGAGTTTAGGAGACTGAAGGCTTTGTTGGACCAAAAGGAGGCATACTCTGGTGAACTTGTTCAATTGCTCACCCAAACCCAAGAAGACCTCCGCAACTCTTCAGAGAAGGTCCAGTTTCTTGAAAGATCCCTTGCTCCTTTACAGGCTTCTCATGATGCTGTCGTGGCTGAGAGAGATGAGCTAAGAGTCAAAGCTGAACAATGGGAGAAAGACTACGAGGCTCTTAAGGACAAAGCAATTGTCGATGTTAGTTGGGCTTATTTGAATTCCCGTCTTGACACATTGACAGAAATGGGCCAAGAAACTTTTGACTTGGAAGCCGAAATTGCTAAAACCAGAGAGACGATTGAAATATCTTAGCAAAGTAAAAAAAATTCTTCACCTGAAGCCGAGGTCCCTGGTGCTCGTGTCTCTCCATCTAAAGCACCAGGGACAATCCCCCATCTAGTGAAAGAGTTTAAGGAATTTGATCCCATTTTTTTCATTTGGAACAATTGGTGGTTACCCCCGGTCCCATTGGGGGTAAAGTTTGGTCCTTTGTAAGTCCCCAACTAACAACTTAGGGGCAACTTTTGTACAAACAAATCTGGCTTAGGCTAAGTTGATACTTAGTTTCTTAACGTAATGTATCAATATTCATATTAGCATGACTTTTGATCACTTTGAGATTTTGTTTCACTCTTAAGTCATTGCATGCTTTCTTTTGAGGTTTTTGGTTTACCTCTTAGTTTTTGACTTTCCATTGAAAAATGCTTAGATTTATCATACCTTTTCGTAACAGGCACGATTAATAAAAGAGGGCCCTTTTTTTATCGACACTTAATGAAGAAGACGTCTCAACTTCATAATGGTGTAAATGTACAAAAGAGAGATAGGAATTTCACATGTTTTTCATAACAATGTTTTGAAGAAAGTCTTTGTATTATTTCGAGCTTTCGTAACATTTTACATGTGTTTGAGTAACGTCTATAACTCTTTGGCAACTGTTTTTCTTGCAACAGATTTGGTATAAATATGAGGGTATGAATTTGTATCCGTAACTGTTTTCCTTTGCAACGGTTTTTGAATAAATACAAGGGTAATGCTTTTTCATCCGTAACTGTTTTTATTCATAACAGTTTTTTGAATAAGTACAAGGATAATGCTTTTTTTATCCATAATTGTTTTCATTTACAATAGTTTATGAATAAGTACAAGGATGTGCATTTTTACCCGTAACTAATATTCTGCCTTTAACCTAAACATTCGTTTACATTTACCAATATGTTTTTTTTGAAGGTTTCTGAATTAGGCTTTGTGTTTTGGTCTTTGGCTCTTTGATTTTGCTCATAATACTTTACTTGTTGGGAGGATGGATCTTCAGGCTTGAGCTTTGACTTTTTTGATAGTCTTCTTTGCTTCTTCTTTGCCTTCCATACTGTATAGTCCCCCTAGTGTTTGAGGTTTAAAGAATGAAATCTCGAGCACTTGAATATTCCTTCCTTGTGGTCCTTTTCATGAAAAGGAAAAACATACGGGAATGAGAGGTATATAGTATCGATGATGACTACTTAACCCTTAAAAACGTCCATCAGAAAGTTGTGACCCTAGACCGGGAATTTAGTTACTTCCTTGTGTCTATAAAGGTCTAATATCATCATCTGGTGATGGGTTAGCTTTTTGCCTGTCATCTAAAATGGTTAGTATAATTTTAACTGTACAAAAGTAAAATCGAACGTAATGATACCTGACCGGGGGTATTCCTTTTACTTAGGAGTAATACTTTATCAAATGAGCAGCATTCCAACTGGTTGGTAAGATTCTGTCGTCCATAGTCTCCAGCTCATAAGCGCCTTTTCCTGCAATGCCACGGACATTGTAAGGTCCTTCTCAATTTGGATTTAGCTTTCCAGCACCGGCTTCTTTTGTCGATTGGAAGAATTTTTTAAGAATGAATTCCCCAATTTTAAAATATCTGAGGTGAGCTTTTATGTTGTAATATCGCTCTATATTTTGTTTTTGGGCTGCCATACATATTAATGCAGCTTCTCTCCTTTGCTCGAGCAAATTCAAATTTGTCCTCAACTCGTCGTTGTTCGTTTCTTGCGTTGCTATTGTGAACCTCGTGCTTGGTTCACCGATTTCCACTGGTATTAAATCTTATGAACTATAAACAAGCGGTAATGGAGTTTCTCCCGTGGCTGTTTTTGCGGTAGTTCTGTAAGCCCATAGTACTGCTGGTAGCTCGTCAGGACAGTTTCCCTTGGCTTTTTCCAACCGTTTATTTAAGTTGTTGACAATGACTTTGTTTCTTTACTCGGCTTGCCCATAAGCCACGGGGTGATATGGTGATGAAGTGATTCGTTTGTTTTGCCAGGTTTCAAAGAATTCTGTGATTTTTGAGCCTATGAATTACGGGCCATTGTCACATATGATCTCCTTTGGTGTTCCAAAGCGGCATATTATGTGTCGCCATATGAATCTTTTCACTTATTTTTCTCCCACCTGTTTAAAAGTATCTGCCTCCACCCATTTTATGAAATAATCTGTTAACACGAGTAAGAACTGTACCTTTCCTTTAGCTGGGGGAAGAGGTCCCACTATATCTATGCCCCATTTCATGAATGGCCATGGTGACACCACTGGGTGGAATAACTCTGCTGGTTGATGCATATTGTTAGCATATCTTTGACATTTGTGGCATTTAGCTACGAAATTCTCATCGTCTTCTTCCATTTTAGGCCAATAGTACCCTGCTCTGATTAGGGAGTTGAGTAAGGATCTCTCTCCTGCATGGTTTCCGCAGTGTCCCTCGTGTACTTCTTTCATCACGTACTCTGTTTGATTGGGTCCAAGGAATTTTGCTAGGGGACCTCCAAAAAGTTTGCGGTATAAAGAATCACGAACTAGGTAGTACCGTGCAACTTTCTGGCGAAGTGCTTGAGCTGCTTTTTTATCTTCAGGTGCGGTACCATTCTGCAAAAAAATTACAATTTTATTTCTCCAATTCCAGGTTAAATTGTTAAATGTTACCTCATTTTTGTCCTGGTCGATTGCTGAATGAAATAAGTGTATCACAATTGCATTTTCTTTATTTGTTACGTCGATAACTGCTGCGAGGTTAGCCAATGCATCCACTTCTGCATTTTCCTCCTTTGGTATTTGCATAACCTTCCATGTGTCACGACCCCAAATCCTAACAGGTCGTGATGGCGCCTATCGTGGAACTAGGCTAGCCAACCATCACCTAACTACACATTTTTTTCAATATAATTACTCAAACCAATAATCACCAGCATAATAAGCAATTAAACGTTTTTCTCTACGTCTTTAAGCAAATATAACATAATCTACTGTCTAAACAAATCCCCCAAGACTGGAGTCAACCGATCACGAGCATCTAAGAAATAAACTAACTCTGCTAATGTCTTAAACAATGTCTATGAAATAAATACTAATACTAATAAAGGAAGGGAAATGGAGAAGTTGCGGACACTAGAAAGCAACCTCAAAACCCCAAACGCTGATGACAACGAACTCAGACGACTACTGCTCCGAACCAGTACCTGGATCTACACATAGGGGTGCAGGGAATAATGATGAGTACGCCAACTCAGTAGTAATGAAAATAAATCACAGTATGAGAATAAAAATCACACAACACAAATACACCAATCCACAAAACAGTAAAACATCAAGTCTCCATAAAGTATACATCAAATACATAAGTTCGAAAACCAGTTTCCATAAAATCCTTTGAAACAAGTATATCTTTCAAATATTTCTCAGTAAAACTCCCAGTAATATCAGTTTGAAAAATGAAGTGAATCATAGTCAAAAACTCAGTAAAATATCATCATAAAACTGCCCATCGGGCCATAATCATTACTCGTAACAATTTCCCTCAACACCTCACCATCACTCAGTATCAGCCCCGCGGGCAACCTGACTGTCACTCATGCCTCCTAATCACCCATCACTCGGCACTCGCACTCAGTAGGTACCTGCGCTTACTAGGGTGTGTACAGACTTCGGAGGGGCTCCTACAGCCCAAGCGCTATAAACAAGCCACATCATGGCAATAATCACTCTCAGACACTCGCCCTCTGTCATATCATAACATCCTCACTACTTTGGCCCTCGGCCTCACTCAGTCAGACACTCTCAGCATGCCACTCGGTCCATGAATAAAACGGGGTTCTCGACCAAAAATAGTATTTCATTTCAAGAAATAGTAATATCACCAAATAGGGGTGTCAACAATTTCACAAGAAAGACTGAGTGTAAAATCATAGTTTTAAAGTAGTGAGAATATCAGTAAAATAGCTCCAAGGGGTTAAAACAAATTGGCACTAGGCCCCAAACATGGCTTACAGTCCAAGTATAAAAAAACATAGTAATACTAATAACCATATGCTTTAAAAGAGGTTTCGCAACTCAATAGTTGCCTAAAAAGGAACATTTGTTTCCAAATTTTCAATTCGTGCACGCCCCACACTCGTCATCCAGTGTGTGCGTCACTCCAAAACCGTGAAAGGATGTAAAGTCCAGGGTTTCATACCCCAAGGATAGGATTTAAAGACATTACTTACCTCAAACTAGCCCGAAAAGCTACTCTGCAATGTGTTTGCCCCTCGAATCAACTTTTGAGTGCTCCAAATCTATAAAGATCATATCTTTCTCATTAAATTATGCTGAGGGAATGAATTCCAATTGGAAAATACCAATTTTAGCACAAACTCCCAAATTAGCCAAAACCCGACCCCTAGGCCTTCGACTCGAAACTCGACGAATTTTATACCAAAATGTTCTTCATCATCTCGCGAGTCCGTACATATAAAGAACGCTAAAATCGGAGTTCGTTTGACCCCTCAAATCATCCCTAAAAGGTCTAATAATCTCAGGCCCTAACTTTATATTTTTCTACTGATTTTCATAAATTAAACACTGATATTTTGATCCTTAATCACCAATAATTTAGTATTAGGGTCCACAATCCTTACCTCAATGAAGAACAATGATTTCCTCTCTTAAAAATCGCCTCAAAAGCTTCTTCCCGTTCAAAAATGGTGGAAAAGTGGGTTATGGTCGCGGAGGGTTTGAATTTATACTTCCCAGGTCTGAAAACTGTGCTATCGCGGCTCCAGGAGTGCGTTCGCGATGAAAAACATTTACCAGCCCTTATTTAACCCTATGCGATCACGGCCTCCTCTATGCGATCGCATAGAACAAATATTCCAACAGCCTTCTCCAACTCTTCCGAATAGCCTCTAGTATAATGGTCATAACGCTTTTTACAAAACTCCAAATTACAATTGGCTTAACTTTCTGAAAACTAGACATCAATATCTACAAGTTTCATTTTTGGATCATCTTCAAATTCCTTATAGTTTGTGAGTTATAAGCTTCCAAAGTCGGGACAGTGCAGCAGAAAGTTTTACTCTATGTGATCGCGGGAAGCCTTATGCGATCGCATGGCACAACTAGATTTTTCCAAATTTTCTCTATGCTAACGCATCAAGATCAATGTTATCGCATTGTTCACCCCTGAAGCCAAAAACCAGCAACTAGAAATTGCCTAGAAATGGTCCGAAACCACCCGAAACTCACCCGAGACCCTCGAGACCTCAACCAAAACATACCAACACATCCCATAACATCACACAAACTTAGTCGAGCCTTTGAATCACCAAAAACATTGCAAAAACACTAAATCACATCGAATTCAAGCCTATGAACTTTGAAATTTCTAAATTCCACCGACAATGCCGAAACTATCCAAAACACATCCGATTGACCTGAAATTTTGCACACATATCCAAAATGACATTACGAACCTGTTCCAACTTCCGAAATTCCATTCCGACCCCGATAGCCTAATTCAAGCCTAATTCTACACCGGACATCACAAAAATATTTTGAACATTCCTAAGTCCCAAATCACCTAACGAAGTTATCCGAGCCATAAAATCCTTATTATGAGGTCGTTTACCGATAACTCAACTCTCAGTTGACTTTTCAAACTATAAGGCTGTTTTTAAAGACTAAATGACTAAATTCTTATTACAGCCATTCTGATTTCGAGCCTACCAATTCTAACACATCATAAACAATATAACCAACCTATGACAAGGCAAAAACAGGAATAATAATGAAATTTCTACGGAACCCCCACATCAACACACGTTCGTCCTCGAACGTGCCTATAGTTGTTCCAACGACCACTAAAATTGCCGTGTAACCTACCATGCACACATTCTGAGGTGATTCCACGTCACCTTACCCCATATAGGTTTAATAGCACAACACAATTGAAATTTCGATGTCCGATCCTGACCCATAAACCTTAAAACTAAATTTCCACTTCTGAGTCCATTCACAAGATCAAATTTCCATGACTATAAGCTGAAATAGTCTGAACACGTTGTATCAAGCCATATCCGCAACACAAGATGAAATCACATAATATACCGCATGACTCAACACTCATAGCGATGACTCATAATCCCAATCGCTGCTCATAACAACCCAATACCGGTAAATAACCTCTTATCAAACAAAACCTCGCTTAAACACCTTCATATGGTGCCGATGATGTCCACGCATAAACCAGCAACTATTCATCCGATCAGCATCAATACCATCCAGAGCCATAACTTGTGCAACTCGTGAACTCAATAACAACATCCCAAGAGCTCAATTCATAAAATAAAGATGACTCACACGAGAGGACTATCCTGCCATTACTCTTGCCATTACCACGTCATGCTAAAAGCCTGATACACATCGTGAAACCATATCACACA
>ML449317.1:25090-43313 GCA_005239535.1 Nicotiana rustica | reverse complement strand
GCGATTTGTGGCTAGGATAGGAATATGCCTAATCACGTGCTTATATCCTAATCTTAATTTCTTCTTAATAGATTGATTTCAGAGGAATATAGGCGTTAATCTATTATGAATAGGCGAGTAGTACTTCGGAGAAGGCTACGAGAGCAATTGTTTGATTAATTAGAAACCATGAGTGAATTATATGAAAGGTTGAGTTAACTAGAAAACAATAGCATTGGTGAATCGATCACAACCATGAAATATTTGTCTCTACTGAATACACAACAATCATTTTTCTACTTGATAATTCAGTTACTAGTTAGAATTATTGTTTAGTATAATCACACTTTTGAAATCGGATTGGCTCGACTGAATAACATTCTTGGTGAATTTAGTGGATAGTTAATACAAGTCTCTGTGAGTTCGACACTCGACTTATAATTTTATTAGTTGCACGACCACATATACTTGCATGTTCGTTTGGAGCAACATAAATCTCTATAACACACACTACTTTACACTTGGTCTTGAAGTGTCTTTGATTCCAGCTAAAATACAAAAATTTCAAATTATCAATTAGAAACTTTGCACGTTGACAACTAGTCCAGTTACCAAGATGAAAATAACAACATAGCGCCCGCTAAAGAGATACCACATGCTTATCCCACTGGAATTCTGATGGCACATCTGATTGATGCTAATTCAGATGTGGCTATTCATGCAAACTTGTCTATCGACTCTGAAAATAGCATTCGTGGTGGAGCCCGATTGACAACTCGAAACACACAAAATGTTGAAGAGGACGAGATTAGTCAATGAGTAATCTTTGAAATATTGCAGGCACAACATGCGATAATAGCTTAGCCACAAAACCAATACCGTGCACCGAGGTGGGTTGAGCCTGATCCTCCCCGGGAAGTCACCTGCAGGGATCAACCAGTCAAAGAAAGGTTGAACGAAGAAGAATCGGGGGATAACCCCGAAATTATAAAGAAGCTCGAGGAATTGACAAAACAGATTAAACCAGGGGTGGGCCGCGACTAATGCGCGAGTCGATTCTCTTGAGAATCCTCTAACACACGTTAATTGCGACAAAATACGGAACAATTTGTATGAAAAGCTCGAAGCAATAATGTTGCTTATGCAAAGACCATCTTGGCCAAAACATTTCCTTAAGTGATTAGAATTAACGTAACTATGAAATGGGAAGCTTGATTGAAGCTCTTAGAAGTAACATTACTAATGTATGGAAAGCTTGGTTGAAGTTCTTTCATAAGAGATTATAATTGTTATCCTTAAATTTTTAGGTCGCCCCACATAATTAAGCTTGGTATTACATTTCTTTCCCAAAGTGTGACACCTTGCAACCTTTATTACTTAGTCATTAAATGTAAAGGGATGCTTGCCACGTTGGGGGAAGGGGTTAAATCTTATTCCACTCTTTAATTAATTACTCAATAATTAATCAATTACCCACATAATTTATGAATTATCTCAAATTACTTAAAATACTACTCACTTTTAATACACTTTATGTAGCCTACTATCATGGTCATGGGGTACCTTGTATGGCACTAGGCTATAAACAACGGGTATTATGGCTCGGATCGTATAATTTCCCCAATTGACCACCTTCGACGAAACTCATTTTCTTTTATTTGTTTACCCTTTAACCTTCACGACACCTACTTATTTCCTGTTATCAATAGCATAAATGCTTATAGTCTCAAGAAAATCTCATCCCCGAGCTTACGTCAATTAACTTACGACGAAACTTTAACGTACGAAAACGCGAGATGTAACATCCTTCCCCCCATAGAAATATTCGTCCTCGAATGTTTAACTCCATGGGATCGGTATAACTTTGGCAGAGTCTCCTTTGTAACAATACTACTGCCATCTCTTTTTGTAGAAACTCAATAATTCAACGTCACATAGGACCACAATCATCAATAACGATAATGGCCTCACACCACCTGTGACAATAACTAACACAAGAATCCATACACGTACCTTAAGTTTGTGATGTCTTAGGCGGACCCTTCTATGAAGAGGAAATAAGTGAGGATATCTAGACTTCATGTATTCTTCCGCCTCCCAATTCATTTCTTCCACATTGTTGTTTCTCCAAAGTACTTTCACCGAAGCTACGTCTTTAGTCATTAATCATCGAACCTGTCTATCTAGTATAGCTGGGAGTTTCTTCATATGATAGCTGCTCTGTGACCTGAATATCGTCAACTGACACAACTCTAGAAGGATCTATGATACATTTACGGAGCAAAGACACATGAAAGACTGGATGTACAGACTCCAAGTCCGAAGGCTAGTCTAACTCATATGCTACCTGGCCTACCTTGCGCATGATCCTATATGGTCCAATGTACCGAGGGATATTTTTTCCTTTCTTTCCAAACCTCATAACACATTTAAGAATACCCAATCATCAACCCAAAACTCCAAGTCTCGCCGTCCATTATCTGCATAGGACTTCTAACGGCTTTGAGCCACTAATAGCCTTTCTTGTATAAGTGTACTTTTCTCGATTGCCTGATGTACTAATTTTTGTACTACTAATGTAGTTTCCTCAACATGGAACAACCATATAGGCGACCTACACTTCCGTCCGTGAAGAGATTCGTATAAAGCCATTTGAATACTGGAATGATAGCTAATATTTTATGCGAACTCAATAAGCGGCAGATGATCATCTTGGCTACCCTTGAAGTCTATCACACAAGCCCGTAACATATCTTCAAGTGTCTGAATAGTACGCTCAGCATGTCTGTCTGTTTAAGGATGAAATGTTGTACTAAGACTTACCTCTAAAAGTTAGCTGTAAATTGAGCTCCTCTAATAGGTACAGGGACACCATGCGGTCGTACAATCTCCTTAATATAAAGCCTTGCATAATCCTCTGCGGAATATGTAGTCCTAACAGGTATAAAATGGGCTGATTTTGTAAGCCTATCAACAATCACCCATATAGAATCAAACTGACGCTGGGTACGAGGTAATCATACGATGAAATACATATTGATTAATTCCCATTTCCAAGTCGGAATCTCCATAGCCTGCAACAACCCACCGGGTTTTTGGTGCTCGATCTTGACCTACTGACAGTTAGGGAACTAAGCAACAAATTCTACTATATCCTTTTTCACTCCGTACCACAAATATATTTCCCTGATATCATGATACATCTTTTTTTCTCCTGGTGGATAGGATAACGAGAATAGTGAGTTTCTCCCATGACCTTCCAACGCAACCCTGCAACATTAGGGACACATAATCTTCCTCGATATTTGAGGACCCCATCTTCTGTAACCTCAAATGGTGTCTTCTCCTTCTAAGGGTTGTATCCCTATAATGAACTAACACAAGATCCTCGTACTGGAGTTCCTTTACTTCAGTTACTAAAGAGGATGTTGTTGTATCCAAAATAGTAATTCCAATATCACCTGAGTCTAGTAACCCAACTCCAAGACTAGCTATCTGATGAAGCTCATGGGCTATTCCCCTCTTCTCTGGCTGTAAATATAATAGCCTACCCATAGATCTATGGCTGAGGGCGTTAGCTACCACGTTCGCCTTCCCGGGATGGTATAAAATATTAACGTCATAATCTTTAAGTATCTCCAACCATCTCCTTTGTCGTAAATTCAATTCCTTTTGCTTGAAGATATACTGGAGGCTTTATGATTCGTATAGATATCAACATGAATGCCATACAAGTAGTGCCTCCACATCTTTAGCGCATGAATCACTGCGGCTAACTCTAAATCATGTTGGGTAATTCTTCTCATGTTTTTTTAGTTGTCTAGAAGCATAAGCTACAACCTTACCATGTTGCATCACTACACAACCCAATCCAACGCCCGAGGCATCACAATAGATAACATAACAATCGGTCCCTTCTGGGAGCGTTAGAACCGGTGGTGAAGATAATATGTTTTTCAATACTTAAAAACTCCATTTGTAAGCATCAGTCCATTGAAACTTTTCTCCCTTCTGAGTCAACTTTGTCAAAGGTGCTGAAAGGGAAGAAAATCCCTCTACAAATCTCCTGTAATAACCTGCCAGACCGAGAAAGCTATGAACCATCGTCGGTGTCGTGGGTCTATGCCAAGTCTTTACTGCCTCAATCTTTTGTGTATCAACCCGGATACCTTCACCTGAAATGATATGCCCAAGGAAAGCTACAGAGTTCAACCATAATTCACATTTACAGAGTTTTGCATACAACTTTCCTTTTTGTAGAACTCTGAGCACAGTATGCAAATGATCTGCATGCTCAGCCTCTGAACGAGAATACACCAGTATATCGTCAATAAATACAATTACGAATAGATCTAAGAAGGGTCTGAACATACGGTTCATCAAATCCATGAATACTGCTGGGGCATTGGTCAAACCGAACGACATAACACGAAACTCAAAATGCCCATATCTGGTCCTGAATGCTGTCTTCGGAATATCTTTCTCCTTAACCCTTACCTGATGGTACCCGGACATCAAGTTTATCTTTGAGAAACACTTGGCACCTTGCAATTGATTAAATAAATCATCAATCCTCCAAAGCGGGTACTTATTATTGATCTTCACCTTATTCAAATGTCTATAATCAATACACATCCGTAAGGAACCATCTTTCTTCCTCACAAATAACACAGGTGCTCCCCACGGTGATGTACTAGGTGTGATAAAGCCTTTTTCAAGTAAGTCTCTTAGTTGTTCATTCAACTCTTTCAGCTCTGCGGGGGCCATTCTATAGGAAGGAATAGATATTGGATGAGTATCTGGTAGTAGGTCAATAGCAAACCCAATTTCTCGCTCTGGCGGAAGACCTAGAAGCCCTTTGGGAAAAACATCGGGAGACTCATTAACCACATGGGTGGACTGAATGGTTGGTGACTCTATTTCCACATCCCGAACCCGAACTAAGTGATAAATATATCCCTTTATGATCATCTTCCTTACCTTGAGATAGAAAATAAATTTACCTCTCGGTGATGCCGTATTACCTTTGCACCAAAATAGGCTCCCCTTGAAATTGGAATCGGGCCATCTTTGATCTACAATCAACGTTGGCATGACAAGAAGCCAACTAATCCATACCCATTATAACATCAAATTCAACCATATCTAACTCAACTAGGTCTGCTATTGTAGATCGACTATGAACTACTACTATACAACACTACAAGAAATTTGATTTTTAACGACCACTTCTCAACGAAGGGACTAAAATCCGGTCGTTATAAGTATACTTATAGCAACCAAAAAATTTTCCGGTCGTTAAAACTAATTATTAGTTCAATATTAACGACGTGATAGTATTCGGCCCTTAAAATATAACATAGCCGGCCGTTATTAAATTAAAAAAATTGGCGCTAAACATTTCCCTCTTTTTTTTCAGCCCAATCCGTCCCTCGTTTTCCCAGCCCAATCCGCCAACCTTCCCCAAAAAAGAGGGGAAAACCCTGAGACTTCTCCAGTAGAACACTTATTTCTCCTAAAAGCGCAAAACGGGAAACTAAAACTGCTAAGGGAAAGTAAAATTCAGTGTGAAACTACTATTTCTCTTAGAAGGGCAAGTAAATTTCAGCGAAATTATTGGGTGTTCATACGTCAATCTCATCGTATTGGAGAAATTGCTGGTCACCTCCATTGACAACAACTGCTCACGTTTCTTCTCATCAAGGTAAGTTTCGAAATTGTATTCTTTTTATGTTAATTTCAGTTTAGATGAAACCATAGTTCTAAACCATGGCTGTTCAAATTCAACTATTAAGTTTTTAGGTATTCTTCTTCTATTTTCATGAGTAGTGTGAAATTTCCATTAAACTGTGAAATGGAAATTAAAGTTTGAGACATTTAATTGATGCCCAATTCGAGGTTGCGCTATCGGACAAAATTTATTAAAACATGCATTTCAGAACCAAGGAAGATTGATCACACAAAAAACACGCCTGTTTCTGAGAGTTAATCTCTCAATAACCAATTTATGTTGTACTTCTCTTCTAGCGCTTTACTGAAAATTCATGGTTCACTCTTTTCCTATCTGAAATCTGGTAATTTATTTCATTCGTTATAGTTTATTGTTAACAGATTCAATAGGACAAAAAATGATTAGGGGTGGGGGAAAAGATTTGCTGAACTTTTTAGATTAGATTGGTAATCTAAAGAGTCAATGGCGAAGAACTCTACTTAGAAAGTGAAATAAAATACTAAGACACTATAGAATAATGAATCCTGGACTGAATATAGAATTTTATGAATTTAGTATACTAAAGAATGAGTCTATAATCCTTTATATATAGTGTCTTAGTGTGTGTGTGTATATATACATATTATTTTAATTCGTTTGTGGTTTATTTGATCTATTAAGTTATACATAATCCAATGACGAAGAACTCTACTTAGAAAATGAAATAAAATACTAAGACACTATAGAATAATGAATCCTGGACTGAATATAGAATTTTATGAATTTAGTATACTAAAGAATGAGTCTATAATCCTTTATATATAGTGTCTTAGTGTGTGTGTATATATATATATATATATATTATTTTAATTCGTTTGTTGTTTGCATAGTTCTAGTGATATTTTGCTCCAAGTATTTGGTATCATTTTTGAAGTCCGTAAGCTAGAATTGTTGATTTTTCACGCTTATAGTAAGGATGTATGGCTGGTGTTCTTTGGCTAGTCAATTTACTTCTCGTGAATATGGTTATCTATATGTGCATTCGATAATTTAAGGTGTTATTTATTCATTTTCCCTTTAACGTATTAATTTTCTTCTTTAGTTGTTTATTCTTTGTTTTAAAACTGGCATAAATTTGTTATTTTAACAGGTCAAAAACATGAAGTCCGAAAAATCTATCCTTGAAGAAAGTGTAGAGCAAGTTTAAGTACAAGAGGTTTTTGGTTCGTACTCTTGCGTTATCTATAAATAAGAACGAATCGGATCGACTCGACTGATATGATAGATGGAATGGGATGGTTTAAAGACATGCTGTAATTTTCCTTTTTTTTCTTTTTAGGAATTATTAAAAATGATGACTAACTCATCTCATTTTATGCTTCCAGTTGTCTCTTGGATGGGTTTGCGTTATTACTTTTCATTGTTTTATTAAGATGGGTTTCTTACAATTTGGATTAGTTTCTGGTAAATATGATACTTTAGTTCTTCGTATTAACAAGATATCAAGTATTTGATTTATTTTTCAATATTGTTGAGCGTGTATGAAAGTATATAAATAATTATTACTATTCACGTAATTTAAATTTTTGTTATATTTATTATACATTGACATATTAGCGAAGAAAATTGTGGTGATTAAAACTCTTTAGCGGCAGGTTTCTCAAATAGACAAATGACTATTAACGACGAGAATTTTGGTTGTTAAAAATAATTATACAACTAACGAAGGGGAATGTCGGTCGTTAAAAGCACTTGAATTGACTTAATACATTGTTGACGTTAAAGACTTTTAACGACCGGATAACAAATTAGCGAGGGGAAAATCTTGTTGCTAAAAAGCATGTTTAACGACCAGAAATTATGCCGTCGCTAAAGATCCTTTAACGACCGGATTGTAAACCGGTCGTTAACTTTTAACGTCAGGACTTTAAACGACCGGTGACAACCGGTTTTTTTCTGGTCGTTATAAACTTATAACGGCCGGAATTGGACTTTTAACGACCAGATTTCCCCTCGCTAAAGACCCATTTTCTTGTAGTGCAACCTCTATACCCGCCAAACTATCACTGGATCTCCAACAGGTATGGACACATCAAAAGGCTTAACCAACTCAGGTTTTATTCCAAACTTACTAGCAACCAACGGAGTAACATATGATACTGTGGAACCTCTATCAATCTGTGCATATACATCATATGAGGAGACTGATAATATACCTGTAACAATATCAGGTGATGATTCTTGATCTTGTCGTCCTGCTAATGCATAAATGTGGTTATGAGGGCCGTTCGAGCTAGATGCTCCGCCTCTGCCTTTATCACGAATCATTGGTTCTTGTGAACCTTGCCCAGGGGGGCGTACTGATGATGACGAACCAGATAAAGATCCTGCTGACTGAGTTATGCTTGCTTTGCCTCTCATCGGACAATCCCTCATAACGTGGCCCAGATAACCACAAGTATAAAAAAACACCCAACCCCAGATGGCACTGCCCGGCATGCTGCTTACAACACATAGCACATTGTGGCAAGGGCGGCCTCATCGGACTTGACTCACCCCTATACTAAGAACCTGAGGCCCTGGAATTCTGACCAGGCATTGAATATGTGGAAAGATCAAATCTCTTACCGCCAAACTGAGAGGGCGCGCTAGCCGATAGCTGGGCTGGATACCTCGGGTATTGTGGTCTCTGACCACCTTGAAACTCACTAGAAGGACACGAAGACCTCGCTCTCTTAATCTGGTCCCTATCATGCTCACGATCGTTCCTCTGCTTCTGCTTACGCTCCTTTACACCTGAGCGTATGCTTGAATATGAAAAATGTCCATGTATGCCTGAAGTGAGACCAACATACAATCATTAAGCAAGTGCGTCTCTAACCCTATCATGAACCGGTGAACCTGATATTCAATCTTAGATACAATAGTGGGAGCATACTTAGCCAATGAATCAAACTGAAGATTGTATTCCCGAACACTCATGTTACCCTGACAAAGGGTCAATAATCTATCAACTCTGGCCCGTCTAAGCTCTGGTGGATGATAATGGCGAAGAAAAGCCTCTGTAAACTCCTGACATACTGTTGGAGGGGCATCCTCACCTCTGCACAATTCCCAAGACACGTACCAATTAACTGAAACATCTTGAAGTCTATAGGAATCAATCTCAACTGATTCAGTCGTAGTGGCCTTCGTTACCCTCAAAGTCCTCTGCATTATATTGATAAATACCTGAAGGTCTTCATTTGGATCTACCCCAGTGAATACCGGAGGGTCCAAATTAATGAAATCACGTCGCACTAACGGACCTTTTTGCATGACCAATACCTACTTCTTGACGCCGAGCCTGTGCGGCTACTAATTGGGTTAATAGCTTAATAACATCTCTCATTTCATGACCCGGTGCATCTGGCTGAGGGGATGAATGTACAGGGGTAGGCGCTGGAGTTGGTGCCCCTCGGAGCTCTTCTGGAGAGGGCGGGGTATGTGATGTCTGAGATGGAACCTCATTATGAGACTCTCCCCGAGCCCTAGTAACTCGTGGCCCTCGACTAGTAGTATCACTAGCCACGAACATTCCCTTATGGGCGGCTCTATATAAAACCCTAGGACATAACTCCTCTGATACCACTTTTGTCATGACCCAAACCGATGGGCCGCGACCGATGCGTTATCTCGTCCTTATATAATTGTATATTCTATTAGAGGTTTGTAGACAGTATGTATAGTTGGATAGTATGTGGCCTCGCCGGCTTCCAGTTTTGGATATATAATTGTCTATAGCAGCCTTGCCGGCTCTCCCCACTATATTTCACATGTTTATGTATATATGTCTTTTGGACAGGTTTCCCCCCACGTACACTATTCATGTTTATATCTTAGACGCAAGCTTAAGGGTGTTCGACAGATCTTGCTCGGCATCCGTCACAGCTCATCGGTTTAGGTCGTGACACGACCGATCCGAACGAGCATGTCACCTCTTACACATGTACCATTAAAGGGAATGATCTAAAGGATGATGAAATCGAATCCGCCTTATTAAAAATATTTGGAGAGACCCTATCAAAGGGAGCTACGATATGGTATCACAATTTACCGCCTAATTCTATTGATTCATTTACTATGCTTGTAGATTCTTTCGTAAAGGCACACGCTAGGGCCATCAAGGTCGAGACCAGGAAGTCAGATCTTTTCAAGGTAAGGCAGAAGGATAATGAAATGCTTAGAGAATTCGTGTCTCGATTCCAAATAAAACGGATAGACCTACCGTCGGTCGGTGATGATTGGGTCGTTCAAGCCTTTACCCAAAGTCTTAATGTTCGAATCTAGGTGGCCTCACAGCAGTTGAAAGCAAATCTAATAGAGTACCCGATTGTTACTAGCGGCGATGTGCATAATCTGTACCAATCAAAAATCAGGGTCAAAGATGACCAACTTGTGGCTCCTTCCTAGTCTGTTTATCCTATCAGACCCATCGATAGAATTAATAGAGATATTGATCGGGAATAGAGGTCGAACAAAGATCGATACTAGCCATATAAGTGGGTTCAGAGAGGCAACGGGTCCGAGAAAAACTCCATGATAAATGAAAGGAGAAATGACCGAGGTCAGAGAAGGAGGGGCCTTATGACCAAAAATGGCTTCGAGAGGTCCATCGAGTCTAAAGACGCACCAAGGCTATCGGAATAAACCTTTAATGTCGATGTTTTCGCCATTGTATCAACTATCGGGCACATCAAAGATACCAAATGGCCTCGACTTCTATAGATTGATCCAACCCAAAGGGATACTAACCAGATGTGCAAATATCATGGCACTCACGGTCACTTTACCGGAGATTGTCGACAACTGAGAGAGGAAGTAGCTCGTCTATTCAACAATGGGCACCTTCGAGAATTCTTGAGGGATCGAGCCAAGAATCACTTTAGGAATAAAGATTCTAACAAACAGGAAGAACAAGAAGAACCTCGGCACGTCATCAATATGATCATTGGCGGGGTTGATATCCCACAGAGGCCTATGTTGAAATGCACAAAAGTATCCATCACTAGGGAAAAACGAACTCGAGACTATGCATCATAAAGAACTTTATCTTTCAACTACGAGGACACATAAGGGATCGTACAACCCCACAACGATGCACTTGTAATATCCATACTCATGAATGAAATTCAGACTAAACGTTTGTTAATTGATCCAGGTAGCTCAGCCAACATCATTCGATCAAGGGTCGTGGAGCAGCTCGGTCTACAAGACCATATCGTACCCGCAACCCGAGTCCTGAATGGATTCAACAGGGAATGTGAAACCGCTAAAAGGAAAATAACATTACCAGTCAATGTCGCCTGGACCATCCAGGAAGCAAAAGTTTATGTAATCGAAGGCGACATGAGATACAACGTGTCACGACCCAAACCGATGGACCGCGACGGGTGCCTAAGTCCTACCTGTCAAACACCCCTAAGCATGCGTCTAAGATATAAACCTGAATAACATCTGCTGAATTACGAGTATAATATACATAAAGGAAACCTGCCAAAATAGGCATATGTACAAATACGTGCAACATACGTAGGGCGAGCCGACAAGGCTGCTATAGACAACTGTGTATCAAAACTGAAAGCCGGCAAGGCCACATACTATCCAACTAGATATACTATCTACATACCTCTAATAGAAATATAATTATAAAAAGACGGGACTGAGCCACGTCATACCCATATATATATATAAACATATCGTACCAAAATTAAAAGCAACTCCAGATCAAGTAGAGCACGCAAACTCTCGCTGATCAAGGATCCTAAGAAAGGGGATCGTCAGCTTGCCTTCCTGCACCTGCGGGCATGAAACGCAGGCCCCGGGAAATAAGGCGTGAGTACAAATAATGTACTAAGTATGTAAGGCATGAAAATCAGTACATGGGATACATAGATGAAATATGGAATAAAGAAATCCATCTGTAAATTTGAATAACTTTATAAATCCTGAAACATTTATAATGTCATGCACGTGCATATAAATGTCGTATCATGCATAGGTATAGGTGTACATAATATCGTCAAGCCTCTGAGGGCATCCCATCATATCATCTCGGCCACCGTGAGAAACATCATCAATAATACCAGCTGATCAGGTGGTGGTGCGTATATACCGCCGTAACCTTATCCCATATCCCATATACATATATTTACATATATACACGTATATAACGCCATATGGTCATGGGTCAATGCACATGTATAAATGAGTGAAATGCATGAAAAATATGTAATAATCTCAAGATTCCTTCCGGATAAATTTTTCAACTGCGTATTATTCTGAGACCTATGAACGGAAGATAATAATAATTTACATGGGGAATCAAGAATATAAACACCTCTAGTATTTCTATGAATAGAGTAATTTATGGAAACTGTGTGTTTGCTCGTTTCTTCTGTATAATTTGGATCATGCAAAAAGAAAGAAGGGATGGCCTTAACATACCTGGAGTAGAGAAAACTCCGTATAATATTCTTGAAGATTGCATCGTACTCTTTTGGAACCGAAAATTTTTACGTTGCTACGATTCTAACAATTTTCGTTGGAAACCTTCATGGATTAAATTTAGAACCCCAAAAATCGGATTGAATTTGTTTGCTTCTGTTCTTGAAGTCTTGAACGAATTTAAGCTTCTGTTCATTTTTAACACTTCCAATCTTTTGCTTTCTATCCTTAGGCAGTGTGAGAAAGGTTCTCGTTAATTGTATATAATACAATGTAATGCTCATACAGGACTGCAACTAATTTGTGTGCAAGCTATATGCCTGCTTGGGGCAAGAAATGTATTCAATAAGGAAGACAGAACCTACTTTTTGTATTATGAACGTTTTTGGTTCTTGTCCAAAATGAAAAATGTAACAAGACATATAACAAGTCTTGTTTTGTTAAATTCTAATTTAACCTTAGGTAGCCACCTAGGCATAAATGACTAAGAGTCATTTTTAGTCTTGTGGCTTTATGCCACGCTTTTTGGGGTGTAATTTATTAATTTTTATCAACTTATTAGTTAACTGGGTAATGTCCCGTCACTCAGTAATTAACCAATTACCCGCATAATTTAAAAATTGCCTCAATTTACTCAAAATTCTACTTATTTTTAATATACTTTATATAGTTTATATATTATACTACCGTGGTCATATGGTACATTACATGGTACTAGTTCATAATTATCGGGTATTATCTCTTTACCCGTATTTTATCCCAAATTGACCTCTTTCAACGAAACTCGATTAGTGTACCCTTTATCCTTCATGACACTTAATTCTCGCTTGTTATAAATAGCGTAAATACGTTAACCTCAAGATAATCTCATCCCCGAGTCTACGTCGATTAATTGAAGATGAAATGTTTAACGTACAAAAACGCGAGATGTAACACAACGCCCTATTTGGGAGGCCGTGGAACCATAACATGAGGGCAGTGCCTTTCACCCTTCAGCAGATGTTAAAATTCCCGGCACCAGGAAGGATTAAGACGATCTAAGGAGAGCAACCATCCTCAAAAGATATGTTCGCAGTCAATGAAGTAAGTCAGATATCAACACTTGCAACATCAAATGAGCGAAGGTCAGAAGCAAAACAAGAGGCAAAATAGAAATCACCGATGCCAACCTTGACCCAACTAGAAAAGCAAGGGACAGAAGAAGACGATGATTACAGGGTTCCCCGATCCTTTATAGTCCTTGATGATTTTGGCGCTACCAAATCAACGGTTGAAGAGATGGAGTAGGTCATATTTATCGAACATCTACCCGATCGAAAGGTATACCTGGGCACGGGGCTAACTCCCCAGATTAGGAAAAAACTCATTCAATTTCTTATAGCTAACATGGATTGTTTCTCGTGGTCCCATGACATGACAGGGATCCCCCGGAGGTAACCACCCACAAGCTAAGCCTGGACCAAAAATTCCCTCTGGTCAAGTAGAAATGGAAGCCCCAGTCCGAGGTCAAACACGCTTTCATCAAGGATGAGGTATCTAAACTCCTTAAAATAGGGTCCATTTGGGAGGTTAAATACTCAGATTAGTTAGCAAACGTAGTGGCAGTCCATAAAAAGGGGAACAAACTATGAATGTGTGTAGACAATAAAGATTTGAATAAAGCATGCCTGAATGACTCCTTCCCTCTGCCCAACATCAATGGCATGATCGATGCCACGGCTGTCCACGATATCATTAGCTTTCTCGATGCCTATTCCAGGTACAACCAAATACGGATGGACCTGGATGATCAGGAGAAAACATCATTCATTACTAAGTACGGCACGTACTGTTATAACGTGATGTGGTGCGGACTAAGAAACACGGGTGCCACTTATCAATGCTTGAGGAACAAATAGGAAAATCAGTGGAGGTTTGTATTGAAGACATGTTGGTTAAGTCCTTACGAGTATAGGACATTTAAAACATTTGATGGAAACTTTCAGCATTTGAAGAAGTACAACATGAAGTTGAACCCGGAGAAGTGTGCGTTCGGAGTCGGAGAAGGTAAGTTCCTTGAGTTCATGGTATCCAACTGAGGAATCGAGATCAACCCCGACAAAATCAAAGTCATCAAAGATATCACGGTCGTGGACAATGTGAAGGTCGAGCTAAGATTAACCGGACACATAGCTTCCCTAGGGTGATTCCTCTCGAGGTCATCAGATAAGAGTCACCGATTCTTCTGGCTGCTCAAAAAAAAAGAACAACTTTTCATGGACCCCGCAATGTAAACGAGCCTCGGAGGAGCTCAAACGATACTTATCGAGCCCACCATTGGTTCATACCCCAAAATAGATGAAGAAATATACTTGTACTTGGAAGTATTATAAATAGCGGTAAGTGGAGTCCTGGTTCACAAGGTACACAATTTCAAATTTATTATGTTAGCAGGACCGTAGGAGAGGCCGAGACTAGGTATCCTTACCTAGCAAAACTGTAGCTCACTTTACTAAGTGCCTCTAGGAAACTAAAACCTTATTTTCAGTGTCACCTCGTATGTGCTGTAACAACTTACCCGTTGCAAAATATAATGCACAAACCTGAGGTCTCGTGACAATTTTCAAAGTGGGCTGTTGAAATTAGTGGGTACGATATTGAGTATCGAACCCGAACAACTATCAAATCTCAAATTTTGGTAGATTTCGTGGCCAACCTTATGCAAGCCCTAATAACCGAAGTAGAACGAGAGTTGTTGGTGAACTCAAGGACGTCCTCGTGAATCTGGACCCTATTTACGGACGGTGCCTCGAATGCAAAAGGGTCCAGACTCGGCATTATTTTAAAGACACAAAGAGGAAATGTAGTTAAACAATCTATTAGGACTGTAAGATTGACCAACAACGAGGCTGAATATGAGGCCATGATTGCAGGTCTTGAACTAACCAAAAGCTTGGGGGCTGAGGTGATCGAAGCTAAGTGCGACTCCCTCCTCATGGTAAACAAAGTTAATGGAACGTTCAAGTTCAGAGAAGAACGAATGCAAAGATACCTGGATAAGTTATACATAGCATTACACCGGTTCAAAGAGTGGATCTTACAACACGTCCCCTGGGATCAAACTAGTGAGACTGATGCCCTTGCTAACTTAGGATCATCGGTCAAAGATAACCAATTTAATTCGGGAGAAGTGGTGCAACTCATGAGATCAGTGGTAGAAGAAGGTCATGATGAGATAGACTCTACAAGCCTGACTTATGATTGGAGAAATAAATATGTAGAATATCTAAAGACCGGCAAATTGCCTTAAGATTCAAGAGAATCGAGGGCCCTCCGCACAAAGGCGGCCTGATTGTGTTTGTCTGAAGATGGAACCTAATTCAAAAGAATGTTCGATGGCCCTCTGGCAATATGTGTAGGACAACCAGATACCTTACGTTCTGAGGAAAGTTCACGAGGGCACCTGTGAAAATCATTTGGCCGCCGAATCATTGGGTCGAAAGTTTATCAGAGCGGGTTATTACTGGATCGACATGGAAAAGGATGTGAAGGATTTTTTACGAATATGTGATGGATGTCAATGACATGATCCAATGGTACACCACAAATCGAAGTGGGGAATGGACATCGTCGACCCCTTCCATGGGCACCCGGTAAGGTCCAATTTATTTTGTTTATGACTGCCTATTATTTCAAGTAGGTGGAAGCCCAGGCATACAAAAAGGTCATGGAGAAGGAGGTCATCCATTTAATTTGGGACCATATCATATGTCGGTTTTGTCACGACCAAAACTTGAGGATCATGACTGGTACCCGGGCCATACCTGCCGAGCACCAATGTACATTCTATCTAATCTTCTTATTATCTTTAAGGGCCGACGAGATCGATATAAGTGGTAGATATGGATTATGAACGCCAAACAATGAAAGATAATGGAATGAACATGCATAACATGGGATAACAAGACTTTCAAGATACTATATATANTATCTAATCCTCTTATTATCTTTAAGGGCCGACGAGATCAATATAAGTGGTAGATATGGATTATGAACGCCAAACAATGAAAGATAATGGAATGAACATGCATAACATGGGATAACAAGACTTTCAAGATACTATATATAAGTTAGGAGCTACCACGCTTCCATGAAAGACTATACAACAAAAATCATCTGACAAGGCATACCAATCTATACATAAGCCGACACCTGTCTCTGAGCCTCTAAAAGAGCATAAGTAATGCAACATAGTCAGAACAGGGCCCCGACATACCCATAATATCTATAACAAAAATGCATACCAAGACCACAGCAAGTCCGTAGAAGGGAGCTCGCCTATAACCGCTGAACTGGAAAGCCTGCTGTGGTGGGGGAACTGCGTCTACCTGTCTATCGGGACCTGAAACACGACATGCAACGTCCAAAAGTAAAAAGGACGTCAGTACGAATAATGTACTGAGTATGTAAAGCTGGTCAATATAAATATGAACAATAATGTAAAGAGAGGTAGAGAAGATACAACCTGTAACATCTGAGTGCTTCTAAGAGACAGTAACATGAAATGCATGACACATATATATACATAATCATTTAAAACATCCGCCTTTGAGGGCATCATCATCATCATAGAACATTCGCCTCTGTGGGCATCATCATTATCATATCATACCCGGCCTCAAAGAGGACTCGGTAAACCCAACTGATCAGTGGTTGCACAATAGGTGCCATACCTGGCTGACTATAGCACGGCTTGGTAGATTAAAATAGCTACATATATATATAATACATGTAGGACTCATTGGAATCATATTCTGAACCTTTCGGAGAGACGTAAGGTCGATATTCTCCGTACATGTTATTAGGATTAACTCTTCATCAAGAATCTTATAATAATCAGGAAGTACCAACAACATTGATAACATAAGAATAAGAGAAGCAACCTCAACATCAATTGTTCCATAAGAAGGGAAACAATGTAAGTACTGCTAGCTTCTAAGAGTAGAGTATCTTTGGAAGCTCATTCATTGCATTAAGTACAATCGGAGTCGTGCAAAAGAAGGAAAAGGATAGCCTCACATACCTTGTATATACTGCCCCGATCTCAAGCTATGCAATTTTCACGACTCCTTAGTCTACAATAAGAGAAACGACACTATCGTTATCATTTGAGCGTCATAACTATTGTGTATCGACCACAACCTATTTTACGATGAAACGGACAGCACCTCCCCTATATATATGACTTCACACAAGTCAAAACAATCACTAAACATCCCAAACAACATCAATAAAAATCAAACTGAGCCTCCCAAAATAGTCCACACACAACCTAATAACTTTATACATAAGACAACCACTGTAGTCGTGTCAAACGACCCAGAAATGTTATGACGAACGACCAGACCAAAATCCTACATCTATATGGTGTTTCTACACACTCTTCCTCATCCAAAACTCCACAATACAGTAGTAAAACACGCAGCCCAACAGCAACACAAAACAGTCCGCAAAACAGTCCGCTACAAGTGAATAACTCGAACTCACGGCTTACGATCACCGTCACGTGAGTTCTTAAAAGTATAAAACTAATTACCTTGAAATTACAGCACAAAAATTGATGGAAGAGAGCAGTAAACTCACCTTACTTTCTGGGTAACTCATCCCTTATCTTGGTTCTTCAAACTCTAGGGTTTACCCCCAATTTGAACTTGAAAGAGAGGGAAAATCAATTAGGGTTTGTGGGTGATTCTTTGGAGGAAGTTTTCAGGGGTTTAGGTCTGGTTATTTGTGAGTTATAATGGGGTATATAATGCATTAGATAATACTTTTAATGGGATTTTTGGCTGACCCGAAATTGCCTCTTTTTGGGCTATCATTTAACCAAGTAGGTGACCCACCTACTTGTCACCTAGCAGCTTGTGCAGTCTCGCGAAAATGTCTATATCTCTCTACTCCGATGTAGTATTGATAAACAGTTTAACGAGTTGTAAACTATACTCATAGATCTTCAATTTGATGGGTAGATCACCCTGTAATTCATAGTATATTGGGAGAAAATCTTAATAA
>ML449317.1:1776-17533 GCA_005239535.1 Nicotiana rustica | reverse complement strand
TACAATCGGAGTCGTGAAAAAGAAGGAAAAGGATAGCCTCACATACCTTGTATATACTTCCCCAATCTCAAGCTATGAAATTTTCACGACTTCTTAGTCTACAATAAGAGAAACGACACTATCGTTATCACTTGAGCGTCATAACTATTGTGTATCGATCACAACCTATTTTACGATGAAAAGGACAGCACCTCCCCTATATATATGACTTCACACAAGTAAAAAAAATCACTAAACAGCCCAAACAACATCAATAAAAATCAAATTGAGCCTCCCAAAACAGTCCACACACAACCTAATAACTTTATACATAAGACAACCACCGTAGTCGTGTCAAACGACCCGGAAATGTTACGACGAACGACCAGCCTACAATCCTACATCTATATAGTGTTTCTCCACACCCTTCCTCCTCCAAAACTCCACAATACAGTAGTAAGACACGCAGCCCAACAGCAACACAAAACAGTCCGCAAAACAGTCCGCTACAAGTGAATAACTCGAACTCACGGCTTCCGATCACCGCCCTGTGAGTTCTTAAAAGTATAAAACTAATTACCTTGAATTTACAGCACAAAAATGTATGGAAGAGAGCAGTAAACTCACCTTACTTTCTGGGTAACTCAGCCCTTATCTTGGTTCTTCAAACTCTAGGGTTTACCCCCAATTTGAACTTGAAAGAGAGGGAAAATCAATTAGGGTTTGTGGGTGATTTTTGGGAGGAAGTTTGCAGGGGTTTAGGTCTGGTTATTTGTAAGTTATAATGGGGTATATACTGCAGTAGATAAGCCTTTTAATGGGCTTTGTGGATGACCCGAAATTGCCTCTTTTTGGGCTATCATTTAACCAAGTAGGTGACCCACCTACTTGTCACCTAGCAGCTTGTGCAGTCTTGCGAAAATGTCTATATCTCTCTACTCCGATATCATATTGATAAACGGTTTAATGCGTTGTAAACTAGACTCATAGATCTTCAATTTGATGGGTATATCACCCCGTAATTCATAGTATATTGGGAGAAAAACTTAATAACATTTGACCTAAAGTTTAAGTAACACTATGAACCTAAGTTGCGACAACTCTTGTCGACTTTTGTTTGATAACTCGTTTGACTTCAAGACTATGATAAGGATATTATATGATTCAAATACCTGAAAACATGTCCTCTTGAGAATATCAATCACCCTTAGGTTTATCCAAAAATACGAGTTACAATATCCTCGATTCACTTAACTTCTAATACGTGTTAATCACTCTTATACACTCTTGTATCATTTAAGATCAATAGAATTAACTTCTTATCATCTCAAAGATAATATCTTCTCATGTTTATGTCGATTAACTTATGGAATGAGCCAACATATGTGAATATAGGTTGTAACAGGTTCGGAATGCCGGCCGAGATCCTGTGCGATAACAGGAAACAATTCATCGGTAGGAGGGTGACCAAATTTCTCGAAGACCACAAAATCAAGAGGATCCTATCAACGCCCAAACACCCTAGTGGGAATGGACAATCCGAATAAACCAACAAAACCATACTTCAGAACCTTAAAAACAGGTTAACCAACGCAAAAGGGAAATGGAAGGAACTTCCGCCCGAAGTTCTTTGGGCATAGCGTACGACCTCGAAGTCTAGTACCAGAGCCATTCCAATCTCATTGATTTACGGTGAGGAAGCTCTGATATCGGTCGAAGTTGGAGAGTCAAGCATCAGATTTTTATATGCAACAAAGGAATCAAATGACAAGGCCATGAATACGAGCCTAGAGCTATTGGATGAAAAGCGTGAAGCCGCCCTTGTTCGGCTCGTTGCCCAAAAGTAGCGAATCGAGAGATATTACAATAAGAGGGCCAACCTTCGTACTTCAACTTCGGGGACTTAGTGCTAAGGAAGGTCACGTTGAACACCCGAAACCTGAACGAAAGAAAGTTGGGGCAGAATTGGGAAGGGCCGTATCATATCATCGAAATCACCGGAAAAGGATCCTACAAGCTCATGATGATGAACAATGAACATCTACAAACAATTGAAATGTAACTCACCTAAAACGATATTAATGCTAAGGTACAACCTCATTTATGTTCTTTCATTTATATTTCTGACTAACTCTTACAGGTGATCAATGAGGAAAAGTATGAGATTTTACGCGTTGCACTTTTTTCCCTTGAACCCATTTTGCCCCAAATGAGTTTTTTCGCAAGGTTTTTAACGAGGCAACAAGTAAATAATACTAAATTAGAATTGAAGTCTGGAAACAAACCGCTAACAACGATCAAAATAGTATTCGAGGCCTCACTTCGATCAACCGCGAACACTGGAGGCATTACCCTCCGATATCAACTTTAACATGGAAAGGGATTTCGGGATTAAAGGGTCTCGATCGATAGTATTCAATGTAAGGTCCAAATGTTTAAGTGAATCGTGCCCACGTATAGTGCTCAAAACCTGACACAAATCATGTACACATACATCGTTATTATGCACAAGAATAAAAAGAAGTCTCTTCCTCGCAATCATCTTATATTTTAAAATTTCTTCTTTACATTCCTTAAAGAATTTACTACTTCTGATCCCCTGCAGGTAACAAGACCAAGGGCCGCTTATAACTGGAGTTTGAATGATCACTCTCTCACTCGGGAACTAGCGTTCGAAAACAAACTCGGACGGCCCAAGCTACTAGACCTCGAACATAACCTAAGTTACTTCATGCTAAGGCATTTCAATTTTTGTGATTACAAATGATAAGACAACGAAAAAATCTGAAAGCTGAAAGGACAAGAAAGCGTTATATATATTTACGCAAAATTAACGGCAAAGACAAAATGACTAAAAAAGATCTTAAGTGGCGTAATCTTCACCGGTAGCCGCATCATCACCATCGGGGACTTCACCGCCTTTGGGCTCATCTGAGTCTTCATACCCCTAGAAATCCTCCACCTCAAGATAGCCAGCTTCTTGGCCTTGGCCTCATATATCTTGGCATTCTCAATCTCAGCCAGCAAGTCGAAGCCCTGAGCTTGAACTCCTTCGAGGGCTTACCTTCAGGATCATGTGCTCCACCAAGTTTCTCGCTTGGACCTGAGCCGCCTAAACATCGACATTATGATGGTCCACCCGCTCATTGGCCTTGTCCTTAACCAGAGCGACCTCCGACTTGGCCACCTCATGTTTCTTGGCCGAAGACCACCAAGCTCAGTTGAGACTAGAGCTCCTCGATCTTCTTGGCCTTTACCAAGGCTTTTTCTTTTGCAACCCGGAGCCGAACCTCACTCGAATACACTTGTTCTCGAGCAGTCTCCTTTTCTGAGGCGAGGCAATCCATATTTCTCTTTCATTATTCGGCCTCCGCTTCACCGTGTCCACCTCCACTTGGAGCTACTCGATCTGGTCAACCTGCGGGTTCGGGTTGTTAGCCATTTTTTCTGAATCATCATCGCTAAGTTTGAATACTCGTCTTACCTGCTCAACCATATCGACATTCTCCTTCCGAGCCACTTCTAACTCGTCCTGGAGCTTCTCACGGAGGAGCTTGTAAGCATCCTTCTTCTCGAGTGACCTCCCGAGCCTCGGCCTCGTGATTGTTTAATTCCTCCCGATATCGGAGGAATGTTTCATGATGGAGCACCAAGGCCTACAAACACAAGGAAGAATGTTATGATTATTCACAATTTGATTTAAGTATGTAATAGAAAAGCGTTCGAAGTTACCCGATTCAATGCATGTTGAGCCTCGTTGAAAATGAAGGGGGCGCCACCCAGTCCATTTTGTCCTGATTCCCTTCAGTCACCAGGCATCGAAGATAGCTGGCAACCCCTACGGGGGTGGAGAGAACTTGTGCATCCTCCAGTATGGATATAACAATTGAACACTTCCGGTCAGGATATGTACTCGGGGCTGGGAACCAGTCAACCAATATCAAATTCAAAGAGGATCTGCTGGTTCGCGAAGATGGAATCTTCTATGATATCGGTAAGTCACCTAACGCGGTGACATCTTCCGAGGCGGTGGAAACCATGCCATCAAAGAATTTATTGAAGGAATCAACCGCCCCTTGAGGACCCTCATTTGGGCGTCCTTTCAGCGTTTTAGCCTCATTTATCATAGAATAATTGAATGAAGGCGACCTAGAGAGATCTATCACCCGCAGAGCATCCTTAAGTACATTATCTTCTACCTGAGGAGCTCCAGCCACAGTCTCTCTATCGACCTCCTTAGCTCGGGGAAAAACAGGCTCGACCCTCCCTAGTTCGGAGGCCTCGACCACTACCTCTCCACCAGCCTCTCTGGTTTGAGTCAACTCGGTACCGCTTCACATGCGAGTCATCAAATCATAGTATTTTTATTCTTCTTATTTGGACTCATCCTTCAACCGATGGAGCGAATCTGATGGGAGTTCTCGGGCCCTAGTAGTTTCTTTAGATTTGCGTACCAGCCACCCCCTCGGTTTATTCTTTTCGGGGCCCGAGGAACTCAGAGCTTTTCTTCTTTTCTTCACTTTATCCTGCTTCAGAGAAGGTGATTGGGGGAGGACAATTTCATCTCCGGATGGGGGCCTCATTGCGACATCCTTCCAAGGCTTACAAAGAAAAAGAGATGAGTAAGCTAGGAAAGAAACCCGAGTGATGTCAGTTCTAGGAAAGAATCTTACCATGAGAACGGGCCTCTCACCGGCCCTTTGAAAGTTTGCACCACGCGCGTTCGAAATAGGGCTTGTGTGATACAATTCCCTCGACCCACTCCTTGAGTTAGGGAACTACATCCGGCATCCGAGCAACAGCTCCACTGCGTAACATCAACTAGATGAGAGGAAAGGGAAAAACAATAAACAGAATCTTAAGGGTGAGGCTATACTTACGTTTCATGTTCCATTTCTTGGGATATGGCATTTCCTCGGCCGGGATTAGATTTGAGGTCTTCACTCGAATGAACCGGCCCAACAAGCCTCGATCTCGATCCTCGTCTTTGCTCGAGAATGTAGCCTTACCAGCCCGATTGGGAAGCTTTATCAATCCTCCTTGATAGAGTTGGGGATTGTATAGACGCATGAAATGGTCGATGGTGAAGGGGCACTTGTCTATTTTGGTTAAAAAGAAGCGGAGGAGAATTACTACCTCAGAAGGAGGGATGGATTTTAGCGAGGGTCGCCTCGTACATCTAATAGAAGGCGATAATGACCGGGTTTAGAAAGCCCAACATGTAGGGATAAGTGTAAACAGTTAGAAAAACCTCCATGTGGGTAATGATTGACTCCTCGGGCATAGGCTCCACCACATGTTTACCAGCCCAATTACAATCTTCCTTGACTTCTGAGAGGAGATTGTCAGTCATGGAGCATATATATCTCGAGACCGGCTCGCATTGACCCGATACGAAAGAGATTTTTTAAACTTTGAAGACAGCAACGGTTGGGCACCCCGCAGGAACGAACATAGTTAAGGGGGGCTCATGTATCTTTTCCTTGACAATAGTAGACAGAACATTTTCTTCTTCAAACGGTCTCGAGGAAGAAGGATTTTTTCTTTTGAGGAACAGAATTTGAAGTCTTTGCCATTGCTTCTAAATAAGGGTGAAGAGATGATACTGATGAAAGAGAGGGCGTAATCGGCGATAGTTTATGAAATCTTTCATAAAACTAGAAGGAAAGAAGTTTTAAACTTAAGCCAGTAAACCAGATGATGAAGGTGATGAAATTTTCTTAAAAGCACAAGAGAAAAAGTTTGAATGTAAAAGTTCTAATGGATGGAAGGATGAAGTATTTGTAGTTTGCAAATGACGGTTCAAACCCGTAATGTTTGACCAACAACTGACACACATTTAATGCTTTGGAGACTGGACCGACGAGAGGTTTGAGTTACCTTTTGCCGCTTACTTCATGATTTATCGATGCAAGTTCGGAAGTTCATATCGTTTCTTGTCGTCTTCTCTCTGAAAAATGAGGGACTATATGTATACGGTCAAAACCGGGCTCGTCTATTGCATGACAAGTCGAGACTGAAACGTGACAGGTTGAAGCTCGACCCCAGATTATATCGAACCAAGGCGCGAAGTTAATTCATCGAGCTCATGACTCCAGGACCAAACAAGATCGAGGAAACTTTATCGGGCCAAATAACGGAATGCCAAAATATCCAAAATCGGTTTGATATCACGGCGGAAGTCTCGACACGTTTCAAGGAGAGGTCGATAAATTAGGAAATTATGAGATTTTTTATCTTTTATAGAATTGTATCAAGAGTATGACTCCCCTACTATATAAATGGGTGTCTGATCATTTGTAATAGTCATCAAGAAAGGCATCCCAAAGCAATACACTGTTATTTCTAGCTCTTGTTATCTTGTCATTCTACTCCGACATCGATTGAGGTACTTCTTGACTCGAGGGTGACCAACCTTCAAGGCTAAGACTGTACAATTTTTGTGGTTTGCATTTATTTTATTATCATTAATTTCAATATTAATCTATTCTTTCAATTTATATCAAGTTATATCACGTATTCTTAAAATTGCATATAAATTCAATTGTTATCCGATTTAGGGTAAACAGAGTTATAAGCAAAGGTTAGGTATCATTACGACTTGGTGGGATTTTGATCGCGACAGTTTCGTATTCGAGCTTGGATTTAGAAAACCTTTTTGTTGGGACGCTTTACCTTCCTTAGTAGGCCTACTTGGCGTGAATCTGAATCATGATTCGCATCTCGTGATAGGAGGATACCTATCAATTGCAACATTTAGGAATCAAATCCTATTTTTTCTACGTGATATTGATATTGTCCTCAACTAATGATACCAAAAATGTACAATGATCTTAATAAGTTAATCAAAATTGTATTTTCTGTGGCAGCGTGTTCACATTACATAGTACCACGCATTTCTTTTTGTACACAGCTTGTACATGGTGGATTATAGGTTCCCATTTTTATTGTTAGAAATAATTTGCAGAAGAAAAGAATAAAGGTAGATGGCCCACGCGGCTTTGAGTTTTAAGCAAAGGATGTGAATGAGCTGGACTCAATTGAGAGACATTCAAGAAGGCTAAGTGTTAGCTTTTAAATTCATATTATGTTAATGTTTCTTTTTCTAAACAACTTTGGTGTCTCTCATTTCTTCTTATCACTGCTATTATATATTCCTTTTAATGTGAGACTAAAAGAATCAAGCGGAATCAATGGACACGGTATAATGAATAGATAAGGATTTATACTAAGTTTTTGTGGGGACCATGCTGCTAGAATTGAGACAAGAAATTTTCCAATGATGTTACTGTCTTTCTGTTCTTTCTTTGGTAAAATATAGTTTACACTATCATTCATAAATAAGAAAGTTTTAGTAGGCGTTTGGACATAAGAATTGTAAAATTTGAAAAAATGGTATTTGAAATTATAGCTGTGTTTGGTTATAAATTTCAGTTTGGGTTGTTTTTGAAGTTTTGTGAGTGGAAATTTTGAAGAATAACTTTTTGCAGTTTTTAAAATTTTCAAAATACATTTTCAAGTGAAAACTGAAAATTTTATGAACAAATGCTGATTTCGAAAAAACGTGAATTTATTTTTGAAAAAATCTTCCATCAAATTATGTCCATACGGGCACTTAAAAAGCATATATAGCTCACAACCAAACATTAAATTACCACCAAGGTGTACTAGTCATTTGCTTGTGTTAAATTCTAACTTCCCAAATATGAAAATACGGTAAGAATATGGACAAGATTGAAATTGAGAGGTCACGTCGAATACATTATGTATAGTCAATTTATATATAGTCAATAACTAATCTATCGTCTCTAGCTTTGGTAATAGCTTGTATCACGTTCATACCCGACAAAGATAATGCAAAGAAAAGAAGAATTTCCCTCGTTTGCAGTATTTATATTTTATACCAAACAAAGACTTACCAAATTCTTTATAACCCAACCCTAACTACTCTATAAATACATATAAATGTAATATGAACTATAGGTACCTCTTGACCAGAATATATATATTTATTGACTAATGAATTTTTCGCGCTTCGCCCAATTTTTAAATATATTAGTAACATTAATATATTTATAAAATAAATATTTTATCAACTCATTACTCTTTAACTACTATATAATAAGTGAAGTTTTAAGTATGACGAAGGGCAATAAAATAAATATAGATTTTTTATTTATTTGAATCTTGATGACTATGGCTTCCTCTTTAGCTATTTTTACATTTTCTAATTTTTATATCTCCACTCCTTCTCCGTTTTGGTTAAATTCTGGTGAGCTCTTTGTTCTCTCAAGTTTATTTTATTGAGTATTTGTATCCATCTTCCGAATTCTCTGCGTAATCCTTCTTTTTATTTTTTTGGTCTTATTTTTATCTGTTTGTTGTTTGCTTCTGGTTACAAGTTTCTCTTTGACTTTTTAGTTTACTGATTACTAGGATTTTATTTATCGTGAATTTTACTAGTGAGATTGTTGTTGGTTGTATAATATTGTTAGGATCCGAAATTCTTACCCTCGGGATCGTGATGGTGCTTAAAATCACACTTGTCAAGCTAGTCAACGTTAGCAATTATTTAGCCATTTATATCCATTTTTAGTAATTAGTAGTAAACAAACAAATGAAAGCGGAATAACTATGAAGATATACAGCTACCGAAATCATTTACATACTACTTCTACCCAGAAATTCGGTGTCACAATTTCACGAATGTTCTATGATTTTCTACAAATATCTACCTAAAAGAAATTACAACTGGAAATAAAGAAAACAGTAACAAAGAGATGTAAAAGGGGACGCCAGCAGGATTACCTTGGGTTTTCAAATTGTGAACCTGAGCTAATCTCTCAATCAGCCACAACCTGCTCTGTAATCTGCACAAGAAGTGCAGAGTGTAGTATCAGTATAACCGACCCCATGTACTGATAAGTCTCAAGCCTACACTCAACGAAGGTGTGACAAGGTTACGGCGGGACACCCCCAATATATACTACAGGCTATAAATAATAAGGCAAAAAAGGAGAACAATATAATTTAAAAACAGTAAGTTTTAGGAATAAATACATAACTCTAGAGTCTTATCAATATCCAACTATAACCAATCCTTAGGCGAAATGTAAAACCACTGAATAACTTACACAGTCAGGGAGAAATATATAAACACATATATTGATGCGGCACGCATCCCGATACCACCAAACAACACAAAATCATCTCTTATTCCTCCGTAACAAATACAATAAAAGTATATAATATAAATATATTGTGGCGCGCAACCCGATCCACCATATATCAATATCAACATAATAGTTCACTCTTATTACTCCGTATCAATCCACCCTTATTCCTCCTGTTGCGGCGTGCAACCCGATCTCACCGAATAATCATATTCGCCCTTATTCCTCCTCATCAATCCTCCCATATTCCTTCTCGTCAAAGTAAATTACACATAGTGTACAAAAGTTTCATAAATTCACACAAGGCCTTTACCAATACTTAAAATTTAGAATAAGGCAACCAGGAGCTGTATAATCAATAAAACTCTATAAAATTTAATATTACTCAGCGAGATCAAACCAGGATATCATACAAAATGCCATCGAGAACAGCTTAAACCAATAAAAGGGAAGTAATAACCCTACGGGGTAAAAAATATCTTCAACAAGGGAGCACATTAGCTAACAGGTAACAAGTAGGCATGGAATTACAATTAGACATGTAACAAGTAAAACAATAAGGAAAAACAATATAAGGAGAACATAAGAAAATAAGTAAAATAGGTAAATTAGCGTCGCATAGGTACTCGTCACCTCACGTATACGCCGCTCACATGATTTAGCACATAACAAGTAAGTCAAAGGTTCCTAAACCCTCAAGTCAAGGTTAGACACAACACTTACCTCGATCCACAGACTACTCACTGCTCAATTACCGCATTTCATGTAGTTTCCACCTCCGAACCACTCGTATCTAGTCATAATTAACTTAATAACATCAATTATAGTTAAAGAAATTAATTTCAATACAAAATTATAAGTTTCCCAACATTTTCCCCAAAAATCAAAAATCGACCCTAGGTCCACTTAGTCAAAACTCGAAATTCGGACCAAAATCCGATTACCGATTCACCCCCGAACCTGAATATATGAATGGTTTTGAAATCCAACCTCAATTTGAGGTCTAAATCCCCAAATTTCGAAACACCTAGTTTCTACCCGAAAATCCTCAATTCCACCATGAAAACCTTAGATTTTAGGTTGAAATCTTGTAAAATTAAGTGAAAGATTGAAAGAACGAGCTAGGAATCACTTTCTTATGATTTGGGGAAGAAGTTGCTCTTGAAAAATCTCTTAGAGGGTTTATTGTGTTTGGAAATATTGAAAAAAGAGAAAAATGTTGTCTAAGTCAAGACCTATCAGCTGCAGATGTTGCATTTGCGACCAGAAAATCGCAATTGCGAAGCTCGCAAATGCGAGAAAAATCATCGCAAATGTGAATCCTTAGCATTTCTGCAGCTATCGAAAATGCGAACATTTCGTCGCAAATGCGAGCAGGAACTTCCGCAAATGCGAGACTACCCACCCCATGCTCGCAAATGCGAGAACTGCAGATCTGAACACACCAGCTATGTTTTTCCTAAGTTCTTTTCACTCCGTAGCCTATCCGAAACTCACCCGAGCCCTCGGGGCTCCAAACCAAACATGCACACAAGTCTGAAAATATCATACGGACTTGCTCGTGCGATCAAATCACCAAAATAACACCTAGAACTACAAATTTAGCACCAAAACACATGAAATTCTCAAGAACACTTTGAACTTTTCATTTTCTCACGTCAAATCAATTTTGTTTCTCACCAAATTTCACATATAAGGTATAAAAATCATAACGGATCTGTATCAGGTTCCGGAACCAAAATACGGACCTAATACCAACAAGGTCAAACATTTACCAATTATTTCAAACCATTATAATTTGATTCTTTCAATTTTAATCAAAAATTTATATCTCGAGCTAGGGACCTCATAATTCAATTCCGGGTATACGCCCAGGTCCCATACTTCACTACGGACCCATCGGGACCGTCAAAATACGGGTTTGGGTCTATTTATTCCAAATATTGACCTAAGTCAACTAAAATTAACTTTTTAGGCCATAATTTATTATTTCCTTAATTTTTAACAAAAAAGCTTTCCGGAAATCACGCCCGGACTGCGTGCGTAGATCGAGGAGGATAAAAATAAGATTTCTAAGGCTATAAAGCGCAAAATTGAATTCTAAAACATAAGATGACCCTTTGTGTCATAACAATCTCCCCGTCTAAAACAATCGTTCGTCCTCGAACGGACATAGAAAAGTACTTGAACTGGTGAATAAGTGGGATATCTACTCTGCATGTCCGACTCAGACTCCTAAGTAGCTGCCTCAAAAGGCTGAGCTCTCTACTGCACTCGAAGTGAAGGTTAACTCTACGACCTCAACTGACGAACCTGCCGCTCTAGGATGGCTACCAGCTCCTTCTCATAAGTCAAACCCTTGTCCAACTGGACAGAGCTTAAATCTAACACGTGGGATGGGTCACCATGATACTTCCGGAGCATGGACACATGGAATACTGGATTAACCGCTGATAACCCCGGAGGCAACGCAAGCCTATAAGCCATATCTCCCACTCTATCGGGAATCTCAAAAGGTTCGATATATCTAGGGCTCAACTTGCCCTTCTTCCCAAATCTCATGACACCCTTCATAGGCGATACCTGAAGCAACACCTTCTCCCCGACCGTGTATGCCACATCACGAACTCTACGGTCGACATAGCTTTTTTGCCTCGACTAAGCTGTGCGGTGTCTATCTTGTATAATCTTGACCTTGTCCAAGGCCTCCTGCACTAGATCTATACCCAACAACCGAGCTTCTCCCGACTCAAACCACCCAACTGGCGACCTGCACCGTCTACCATATAATGTCTCATAGGGATCCATCTAAATGCTCGACTGGTAGCTGTTGTTGTAGGCGAACTCTGCAAGGGGCACAAACTGATCCCATGATCCTCCGAAGTCTATGACACAAGCGCGGAGCATATCCTTCATGATCTGAATAGTACGCTCGAACTGCTCGTCCGTCTAAGGATGAAATGCTATGCTCAGATCAACCCGCGTACCCAACTCACGTTGTACTTCCCTTTAGAAGTGTGAGGTAAACTGCGTACCTTAATCAGAAATGATAGACATGGGCACACCAAGAAGACGAACGATCTCCTGAATATAAATCTCTGCCAATTGCTCCAAAGAATAAGTAACTGCCATAGGAATGAAGTGTGCTGACTTAGTCAGCCTATCCACAATGACCCAAACGGTGTCGAACTTCCCCTGAGTCAATGTGAGTCAAACAATAAAGTCCATAGTGATATTCTCCCACTTCCACTAAGGAATCTCCATATGCTGAAGCAAACCACCGGGTCTCTGATGCTCATACTTCACCTGCTGACAATTCAGACACCGAGCTACATAAGCAACTATATCCTTCTTCATCCTCCTCCACCAATAATGTTGTCGCAGGTCATAATACATCTTGGCGGCGCCCGGGTGAATAGAATACCGAGAATTGTGAGCCTCCTAAAGGATCAAATCATGAAGCCCATCAACAATAGGCACACAAACGCGACCCTGCATCCTCAAAACCCTGTCATCTCCCACGGTAACCTGCTTGGCACTACCATCTCGAACTGTGTCCCTAAGGACCAATTAATGAGGGTCGTCATACTTCCAATCTCTGATACGCTCAAATAAGGAAGAACGAGTGACTGTGCAAGCTAGAACACAGCTGTGCTCTGAAATATCCAACCTCACAAACTGATTGGCCAAAGTTTGAACATCTGAAGCTAGCGGTCTCTCACCGACTGCAATGAACGTAAGGCCGCCAATACTCATTGCCTTCCTAATCAATGCATCGGCCACAACATTGGCCTTTCCCGAATGATACAATATGGTGATATCATAATGTTTCAATATCTCCAACCATCTACTCTACCTCAAATTTGGATCCTTTTGCTTGAACAAATACTGAAGGATGCGATGATTCGTGAAAACCTCATACTAGACGCCATAAAGATAGTGCCTCCAAATCTTCAGCGCATGAACAATGGCTGCCAACTCTAAATCATGGACATGGTAATTCTTCTCATGAACCTTCAACTTCCAAGACGCATATGCAATCACCCTACCCTCTTGCATCAATACTTCCTCGAGCGCGACACGGGAGGCATAAGAATATACCGTGTAAGATCCTAAACCTAGTGGTAACACCAACACATGCACTGTAGTTAAAGCTGTCTTGAGCTTCTAAAAGCTTGCCTCACACTCGTTTGACCATCTGAACAGGGCACCCTTCTAGGTCAACCTGGTCAACGGAGCTGCTATAGATGAAAACCCCTCCACAAATCGACGGTAATAACCCGCCAAACCCAAGAAGCTCCCGATATCCGTGTCTGAAGTGGGTCTAAGGCCAGTTCTTGACTACCTCAATCTTTCTAAGATCTACCTGAATACCCTCTGTTGATACAACGTGGCCCAAGAAAGTGACTGAATCCAACAAAAACTCGCATTTTTAAAAATTAGCATACAATTGGTTGTCTCTCAAAGTCTGGAGCACTATCTTGAGGTGATGCTCATGCTCTTCCCTACTGTGGGAGTAAATCAAGATGTCATCAATAAACACAATCACAAAAGAATCCAAATAAGGTTTGAACACTCCGTTCATCAAGTCCATAAATGTTGCTGGGGCATTGGACAACCAAAAGGACATCACCAGAAACTCATAGTGCCCAATCCACGTCTGAAAAGCTGGCTCAGGGACATCGGATGCCCTAATCCTCAATGGATGGTAGCTAGATCTCAAATCAATCTTCGAAAACACCTTGGCACCCTAAAGCTGATCAAACAAATCATCAATCCTCGACAAGAATGCAATAAAGGGAAGTTTACCTAACTGTTTGGTAGTCTTCCTAAAATAAGTACAGACGTCTACGTACTGATCTACAATACTCTACTAAACTTGCTCATGACCCATAATACCTATGAACCTCGGTCTCTGATACAAACTTGACAAGACCCAAAAACCCAACAAGTCGTGATGGCTCCTAACACACATGATGGGCAAGCCGAACTTAACAATAATGAAATACAATAGCAGAAAAGATAGAATTAACATAAGTCTAAAATTTAAAATAGAAAAATAATGTTATACATGATAAATCCGCCAGAACTGGTAAATACAGATTCATGAGCTCTAAAACAGAAATAAAATTCTGAAAGCTAAATAGTAGTATTGTCTAAAATAAATATAACGGTAAAATATAGAAAAAGACGTAAACACTACGATCGAGAATGCAGCTGCACCTCGTCTCCTAGTGATCAACTCAGCTAGCAAGCTCCACTACTGGTGACTGGGTCCGACACTTGGGTCTACACAATTAAGTGTACAGTGCAGCATGAGTACAACCGACCCCATGTACTCAACAAGTATCATTATTAAACTCGACAAGGTAAAAACAACAAGAATTATAAATGATACTCGCAATAACCTTTATAGTTCATATATTTAACAAGTATAGAATAATAACATGAACAAGTCATAAAGCACAGAAAGAACAATCCCCGTGTACACAAATTATCAAGTACTCTACTTAGTAAATAACCCAGCATATAAAGAGGATATGCAAGTAAATTGGGTAAATAATTATGGAAATTGCAAGTAAAGATGAAATGCAATATCCAACAACATTTGCTTGATTTTCCTTAGAATTTCCAATACAGTACAAAATCATTGATCAGTTCCCTCAATCTGTAAGTACACCATCAAGAGAGAAACATGAGTGGGTGACCCTAGGGGGATGGATCATATTCACGATGTAGTCACGTGCTATAATCACACTTCGCCCGGTGTGGTCACATGCTATACATAATCCGCCTCGAGTGGTCACAAGATCAATATCATAGATCTATCTGGCGCAGTCATAGGCATAACAACACAACCCACCAGATGTGGTCACAAGCATAACAACACAATTTGCCAAGCGTTGTCATAGGCATAACAACATAATCCATCCTATGTGGTCAGGTGAATCAAGTCCAAGTCATAACTGTTGGCCCATGTCACTGAATGTGTTTTGAAGATTGACAACAGGTGTCCAGTTGAACCAGGTCCATCATAGCATACACTTCTGTATGAAGCAGTTGGATCACCAATCGTACAAGTCTAGGAGATATTAGTGATTTCTAAGTATCAAAGAACTAAGAGAATGTCTCCTAATACGAAAAGGTTGCAAATTGATAGAGAAGACAGAAGTTGATTTCAGCTAGGACAGAAATAGAGGAAGGAAGTTGAGTTACATTCAAACTTGTCTACCAAGGAAGAGTTGGATCAGAAGTGTATCATGGACTCAACAAACGGCCTCTATAAATAATCAAAGTATTACTGCTGAAAGAAGTGACGCACAAGTACAAAAGTGAATCAAGTTTTGAAGCAAAAGTTCCAGAGGTNCTCCTAGACTTGTACGATACAAAGGCTACAGTTCAACTAAAAGGAACAGTTTCATTGTTTGTATGTTGAGTCTAGTTGATTGTAGTAGGAGTTTAAATATTGTTTCTTATCAGCTTTCATAGAAGCAATTGTAATAGGTACACATTGTTCAAGTTAGAGTTAGCTTGAAATCTGTAGAAATTAGCTAGAGGCTAGTTGATACAAAGAGGATTAGAGTTAGTCCTAGGATTACAAAAGA
>ML449314.1:2818-22055 GCA_005239535.1 Nicotiana rustica | reverse complement strand
CTCTTGCATCAAATCATGGGAGTAGGACTTACCCAGATGGAAGACAATCTAGTGGTTATCTTCTTTGATTCTTGAAGGCTTGAGAACAACTTGGGTGATTATGATGCTAGGCCCCTTCTATACCTCTCTATATGCTCTCAACCCTCTCTAAAATCAGTAGAAAATGACCACAAAAAAAAAGCCCCTAAACCTATTTATCAAAATGGGGTCGGGTTATAAAAATAGGAAAAATAAGCCTTCGAAATCGGGTCTGCGATCGCATAATGGACCGCAAAATATATCGCAAATTAGTTGCCCAAAACGGGGCAACACTAGCCCATTTTGCGACCAGATTTGCGGTCGCAGATCAATTATGCGGACCGCATATTTATTTTGCGATCGCAAACAGGATTCCATTTTTCCAGCCTTTAGTAATTTGATCATAACTTTGTGTAGGAATGTCCAAATGACGAACGGTTTGAAGAGTTGGAAACTAGACTCGAAGAACTTTCATTTAGATATGCTCGTTCAAAGTGTGGACTAGTGCAAATACCTTTGGAATTTTAGCCTATTATGAAATTTTCTCATTTGGCTTAGACCTAGGCCTCTCCTTGGACCCCACATTACTTATTATATGACTTATACACTTATTTACCATATCCAATTCATTTGCATCATATTTATAGCACATACAATATTATAATTAGCCTACCTAGCATCTCGAAATCCTAAATTACTTAGGAAAATTTTTCGGGGCCTTACATATTAAACAGTCCTTGGCACTTAGATATATTTTACCATTTGGGTCACATTCCCTCTTTTAACCGTTCCATAGCATCCTCGTTTATAGCAACGAGTACCAACCTGAAATGAATTTGTACACATAAACAGGGAGGGTGATAATCACAATTCATATTGTACAGTAGCATAGTACCAATAGTAAAGAACTTAGAACAACTCCGGAACAGGAATTTTCCAACTTAGCACATTGAGAAATCAATTTTCATAGAATAAAGGAAGGAACTCATACCACATGCCCGGACACTGAGGAGATGATTCTCCAAAGATTAAAGTTAGCAATGCATACCTCAAAACTCTTTTCCTTAAGTTTCTACAATACACCAACATTTCTAGCAATAACAATCTATAAGGAGATAGCGAAAATCGATTATTAATTAGGAATATTACCCATGCATATAACTCTCTTAGTAATTTCATCAAACACCTAAGTAGACTACAAGGTTTAAAAATGGGAATTCCTTCTTTCCTCAACCAATTTTAACATGAACAACCCAAATTAGTTCTTTAATATCACATACTATAACTTAGTCCCACATACATGGCCTATTTCTAACCCCTACAAAAAATTTGAACCCTTAACCTCTTGCATCAAATCATGGGAGTAGGACTTACCCAGATGGAAGACAATCTAGTGGTTATCTTCTTTGATTCTTGAAGGCTTGAGAACAACTTGGGTGATTATGATGCTAGGCCCCTTCTATACCTCTCTATATGCTCTCAACCCTCTCTAAAATCAGTAGAAAATGACCACAAAAAAAAAGCCCCTAAACCTATTTATCAAAATGGGGTCGGGTTATAAAAATAGGAAAAATAAGCCTTCGAAATCGGGTCTGCGATCGCATAATGGACCGCAAAATATATCGCAAATTAGTTGCCCAAAACGGGGCAACACTAGCCCATTTTGCGACCAGATTTGCGGTCGCAGATCAATTATGCGGACCGCATATTTATTTTGCGATCGCAAACAGGATTCCATTTTTCCAGCCTTTAGTAATTTGATCATAACTTTGTGTAGGAATGTCCAAATGACGAACGGTTTGAAGAGTTGGAAACTAGACTCGAAGAACTTTCATTTAGATATGCTCGTTCAAAGTGTGGACTAGTGCAAATACCTTTGGAATTTTAGCCTATTATGAAATTTTCTCATTTGGCTTAGACCTAGGCCTCTCCTTGGACCCCACATTACTTATTATATGACTTATACACTTATTTACCATATCCAATTCATTTGCATCATATTTATAGCACATACAATATTATAATTAGCCTACCTAGCATCTCGAAATCCTAAATTACTTAGGAAAATTTTTCGGGGCCTTACATATTAAACAGTCCTTGGCACTTAGATATATTTTACCATTTGGGTCACATTCCCTCTTTTAACCGTTCCATACCATCCTCCTTTATAGCAACGAGTACCAACCAGAAATGAATTTGTACACATAAATAGGGAGCGTGATAATCACAATTCATATTGTACAGTAACATAGTAAACAACTTAGAACAACTCGGGAACAAGAATTTTCCAACTTAGCACATTGAAAAATCAATTTTCATAGAATAAAGGAAGGAACTCATACCACATGCCGGGACACTGAGGAGGTGATTCTACACAGATTAAAGTTAGCCATACATACCTCAAAGCGCTTTTCCTTAAGTTTCTACAATAGACCAACACTTCTAGCAATAACAATCTATAAAGAGATAGCGAAAATCGATTAATAATTAGGAAGATTACCCATGGTATAACTCTCTTAGGAATTTCATCAAACACCTAACATGTGAAATAGACTACAAGGTTTAAAAATGGGAATTCCTTCTTTTCTCAACCAATTTTAACATGAACAACCTAAATTAGTTGTTTAATATCACATACTATAACTTAGTCCCACATGCATGGCCTATTTCTAACCCCTACAAAATATTTGAACCCTTAACCTCTTGCATCAAATCATGGGAGTAGGACTTACCCGGATGGAAGACAATCTAGTGGTTATCTTCCTTGATTATTGAAGGCTTGAGCAAGACTTGGTAATTATGAAGCTAGGCCCCTTCTTTCTCTCTCTATGTGCTCTCACCTTCTCTAAAATCAGTAGAAAATGACCCCAAATGAAGCCCATAAACCTATTTATCAAAATGGGGTCGGGTTATAAAAATAGGAAAAATAAGCCTACAAAACTAGGTATGCGGTCGCATAATAGACCGCAAAACAAGAATTTGTGGGCCGCAAAATGCATCGCGAAACAAGTGCCCAAAACTGGGCTACACCGGCCCATTTTGCGACCAGATTTGCGGTCGAAGATCAATTATGCGGACTGCATATTGATTTTGCGATCGAAGATTTGACACAGGATCGCATTTTTCCAGCCTTTGGTAATTTGATCATAACTTTGTGTAGGAATGTCCAAATGACGAACTGTTTGAAGCGTTGAAACTAGACTCGAAGACCTTTCATTTGATAGGTTTTTCATCACATAAGACCTTATATATATTTAAATATTCTCGTTCAAACTGTGGACTAGTGCAAACACCTTTGGAATTTTAGTCTATTATGAAATTTTCCCATTTGGCTTAGACCTAGGCCTCTCTTTGGATCCCACATTACTTATTATACGACTTATACACTTATTTACCATATCCAATTCATTTGCATCATATTTATGGCACATAAAATATTATAATTAGCCTACCTGGCATCCCGAAATCCTAAATTACTTAGCAAACTCTTTTCGAGGCCTTACATATTAAATAGTCCTTAGCACTTAGATATATTTTACAATTTGGGTCACACTCCCCTCTTTTAACCATTCCGTAGCATCCTCCTTTATAGCAACGAGTACCAACCAGAAATGAATTTATACACATAAACAGGGAGCGTGATAATCACAATTCATATTGTACATTAGCATAGTAACATAGTAAATAACTTAGAACAACTCGGGAACAGGAATTTTCCAACTTAGCACATTGAGACGATCAATTTTCATAGAATCAAGCAAGGAACTCATACCACATGCCCCGACACTGAGGAGATGATTCTCCAAAGATTAAAGTTAGCAATGCATACCTCAAAGCGCATTTGCTTAATTTTCTACAATACACCAACACTTTTAGCAATAACAATCTATAGGGAGATAGCGAAAATCGATTAATAATTAGGAAGATCACCCATGATGTAACTCTCTTAGGAATTTCATCAAACACCTAACATGTGAAGTAGACTACAAGGTTTAAAAATGGCAATTCCCTCTTCCCTCAATCAATTTTAACATGGACAACTCAAATTAGTTCTTTAATATCACATACTATAACTTAGTCCCACATGCATGGCCTATTTCTAACCCGTAGAACATATTTGAACCCTTAACCTCTTGCATCAAATCATGGGAGTAGGACTTACCCGGATGGAAGACAATCTAGTGGTTATCTTCCTTGATTCTTGACGGCTTGAGAAGGACTTGGGTGATTATGAAGCTAGGCCCCTTCTTTACCTCTCTATATGCTCTCAACCCTCTCTAAAATCAGTAGAAAATGACCACAAAAAAAGCCCCTAAACCTATTTATCAAAATAGGGTCGGGTTATAAAAATAGGAAAAATAAGCCTTCGAAATCGGGTCTGCGGTCGCATAATGGACCGCAAAATATATCGCAAATCAGTTGCCCAAAACTGGGCAACACTGGCCATTTTGCGACCAGATTTGCGGTCGCAGATCAATTATGCGGACCGCATATTTATTTTGCGATCGCAAATTTGACACAAGATCGCATTTTTCCAGCCTTTAGTAATTTGATCATAACTTTGAGTAGGAAGGTCCAAATGACGAACGGTTTGAAGAGTTGGAAACTAGACTCGAAGAACTTTCATTTGATTGGTTGTACATCACATTAGACCTTATATATATATATTTAGATATGCTCGTTCAAAGTGTGGACTAGTGCAAATACCTTTGGAATTTTAGCCTATTATGAAATTTTCCCATTTGGCTTAGACCTAGGCCTCTCCTTGGACCCCACATTACTTATTATATGACTTATACACTTATTTACCATATCCAATTCACTTGCATCATATTTATAGCACATACAATATTGTAATTAGCCTACCTAGCATCCCGAAATCCTAAATTACTTAGGAAAATTTTACGAGGCCTTACATATTAAACAGTCCTTGGCACTTAGATATATTTTACCATTTGGGTCACATTCCCTCTTTTAACCGTTCCATAGCATCCTCGTTTATAGCAACGAGTACCAACCTGAAATGAATTTGTACACATAAACAGGGAGGGTGATAATCACAATTCATATTGTACAGTAGCATAGTACCAATAGTAAAGAACTTAGAACAACTCCGGAACAGGAATTTTCCAACTTAGCACATTGAGAAATCAATTTTCATAGAATAAAGGAAGGAACTCATACCACATGCCCGGACACTGAGGAGATGATTCTCCAAAGATTAAAGTTAGCAATGCATACCTCAAAACTCTTTTCCTTAAGTTTCTACAATACACCAACATTTCTAGCAATAACAATCTATAAGGAGATAGCGAAAATCGATTATTAATTAGGAATATTACCCATGCATATAACTCTCTTAGTAATTTCATCAAACACCTAAGTAGACTACAAGGTTTAAAAATGGGAATTCCTTCTTTCCTCAACCAATTTTAACATGAACAACCCAAATTAGTTCTTTAATATCACATACTATAACTTAGTCCCACATACATGGCCTATTTCTAACCCCTACAAAAAATTTGAACCCTTAACCTCTTGCATCAAATCATGGGAGTAGGACTTACCCGGATGGAAGACAATCTAGTGGTTTTCTTCCTTGATTATTGAAGACTTGAGCAAGACTTGGTAATTATGAAGTTAGGCCCCTTCTTTCTCTCTCTATGTACTCTCAACCTTCTCTAAAATCAGTAGAAAATGACCCCTAATGAACCCTTAACCTCTTGCATCAAATCATGGGAGTAGGACTTACCCGGATGGAAGACAATCTAGTGGTTTTCTTCCTTGATTATTGAAGACTTGAGCAAGACTTGGTAATTATGAAGTTAGGCCCCTTCTTTCTCTCTCTATGTACTCTCAACCTTCTCTAAAATCAGTAGAAAATGACCCCTAATGAACCCTTAACCTCTTGCATCAAATCATGGGAGTAGGACTTACCCGGATGGAAGACAATCTAGTGGTTTTCTTCCTTGATTATTGAAGACTTGAGCAAGACTTGGTAATTATGAAGTTAGGCCCCTTCTTTCTCTCTCTATGTACTCTCAACCTTCTCTAAAATCAGTAGAAAATGACCCCTAATGAACCCTTAACCTCTTGCATCAAATCATGGGAGTAGGACTTACCCGGATGGAAGACAATCTAGTGGTTTTCTTCCTTGATTATTGAAGACTTGAGCAAGACTTGGTAATTATGAAGTTAGGCCCCTTCTTTCTCTCTCTATGTACTCTCAACCTTCTCTAAAATCAGTAGAAAATGACCCCTAATGAACCCTTAACCTCTTGCATCAAATCATGGGAGTAGGACTTACCCGGATGGAAGACAATCTAGTGGTTTTCTTCCTTGATTATTGAAGACTTGAGCAAGACTTGGTAATTATGAAGTTAGGCCCCTTCTTTCTCTCTCTATGTACTCTCAACCTTCTCTAAAATCAGTAGAAAATGACCCCTAATGAACCCTTAACCTCTTGCATCAAATCATGGGAGTAGGACTTACCCGGATGGAAGACAATCTAGTGGTTTTCTTCCTTGATTATTGAAGACTTGAGCAAGACTTGGTAATTATGAAGTTAGGCCCCTTCTTTATCTCTCTATGTACTCTCAACCTTCTCTAAAATCAGTAGAAAATGACCCCTAATGAAGCCCCTAAACCTATTTATCAAAATGGGGTCGGGTTATAAAAATAGGAAAACAAGCCTCCAAAACTAGGTCTGCGGTCGCATAATGGACCGCAAAACAAGAATGTGGGCCGCAAAATGCATCGCGAAACAAGTGCCCAAAACTGGGCTACACTGGCCCATTTTGCGACCAGATTTGCGGTCGTAGATCAATTATGCGTACCGCATATTGATTTTGCGATCGAAGATTTGACACAGGATCGCATTTTTCCAGCTTTTTGTAATTTGATCATAACTTTGTGTAGGAATGTCCAAATGACGAACGGTTTGAAGCGTTGGAAACTAGACTCGAAGAACTTTCATTTGATTGGTCTTAAATCACATTAGACCTTATATATATATTTAGATATGCTCGTTCAAAGTTTGGACTAATGCAAATAACTTTGGAATTTTAGCCTATTATGAAATTTTTCCATTTGGCTTAGACCTAGGCCTCTCCTTGGACCCCACATTACTTATTATATGACTTATACACTTATTTACCATATCCAAATCATTTGCATCATATTTATAGCACATACAATATTATAAATAGCCTACCTAGCATCCCGAAATCCTAAACTACTTAGGAAATTTGTTCATGGCCTTACATATTAAACAGTCCTTGGCACTTAGATATATCTTACCATTTGGGTCACATTCCCCTCTTTTAACCGTTCCGTAGCATCCTCCTTTATAGCAACGAGTACCAACAAGAAATGAATTTGTACACATAAACAGGGAGCGTGATAATCACAATTCATATTTTACATTAGCATAGTAACATAGTAAACAACTTAGAACAACTCGGGAACAGGAATTTTCCAACTTAGCACATTGAGAAATCAATTTTCATAGAATAAAGGAAGGAATTCATACCACATGCCTGGACACTGAGGAGGTGATTCTACAAAGATTAAAGTTAGCCATACATACCTCAAAGCGTTTTTCTTTAAGTTTCTACAATACACCAACACCTCTAGCCAATAACAATCTATAAGGAGATAGCGAAAATCGATTAATAATTAGGAAGATTACCCATGGTGTAACTCTCTTAGTAATTTCATCAAATACCTAACATGTGAAGTAGACTACAAGGTTTAAAAATGGGAATTCCTTCTTTCCTCAACCAATTTTAACATGAACAACCCAAATTAGTTCTTTAATATCACATACTATAACTTAGTCCCACATGCGTGGCCTATTTCTAACCCCTACAAAATATTTGAACCCTTAACCTCTTGCATCAAATCATGGGAGTAGGATTTACCCGGATGGACGACAATCTAGTGGTTATCTTTCTTAATTATTGAAGGCTTGAGCAAGACTTGGTAATTATGAAGCTAGGCCCCTTCTTTCTCTCTCTATGTGCTCTCACCCTCTCTAAAATCAGTAGAAAATGACCCCAAATGAAGCCCCTAAACCTATTTATCAAAATGGGGTCGGATTATAAAAATAGGAAAAATAAGTCTCCAAAACTAGGTATGCGGTCGCATAATGGATCGCAAAACAAGAATGTGGGCCAAAAATGCATCGCGAAACAAGTGCCCAAAACTAGGCTACACTGGCCCATTTTGCGACCAGATTTGCGGTCGAAGATCAATTATGCGGACCGCATATTGATTTTGCGATCGAAGATTTGACACAGGATCGCATTTTTCCAGCCATTGGTAATTTGATCATAGCTTTGTGTAGGAATGTCCAAATGACGAACTGTTTGAAGCGTTGGAAACTAGACTCGAAGACAAATAGGTTTTTCATCACATAAGACCTTATATATATATTTAAATATTCTCGTTCAAATTTTGGACTAGTGCAAATCCCCTTGGAATTTTAGTCTATTATGAAATTTTCCCATTTGGCTTAGACCTAGGCCTCTCCTTGGACCCCACATTACTTATTATACGACTTATACACCTTATTTACCATATCCAATTCATTTGTATCATATTTATGGCACATAAAATATTATAATTAGCCTATCTGGCATCCCGAAATCCTAAATTACTTAGCAAACTCGTTTCGGGGCCTTACATATTAAACAGTCCTTGGCACTTAGATATATTTTACAATTTGGGTCACATTCCCCTCTTTTAACCGTTCCATAGCATCCTCTTTTATAGCAACGAGTATCAACCAGAAATGAATTTGTACACATAAACAGGGAGCGTGATAATGACAATTCATATTGTACAGTAGCATAGTAACATAGTAAACAACTTAGAACAACTCAGGAACAGGAATTTTCCAACTTAGCACATTGAGACAATCAATTTTCATAGAAACAAGCAAGGAACTCATACCACATGCCCGGACACTGAGGATATAATCTCCAAAGATTAAAGTTAGCAATGCATATCTCAAAGCGCTTTTGCTTAATTTTCTACAATACACCAACAATTTTAGCAATAACAATCTATAGGGAGATAGCGAAAATCGATTAATAATTAGTTAGATCACCCATGGTTTAACTCTCTTAGGAATTTCATCAAACACCTAACATGTGAAGGAGACAACAAGGTTTAAAAATGGCAATTCCTTCTCCCCTCAACCAATTTTAACATGAACAACCCAAATTAGTTATATAATATCACATACTATAACTTAGTCCCACATGCATGGCCTATTTCTAACCCCTACAACATATTTGAACCCTTAACCTCTTGCATCAAATCATGGGAGTAGGACTTACCCGGATGGAAGACAATCTAGTGGTTATCTTCCTTGATTCTTAAAGGCTTGAGAAGGACTTGGGTGATTATGAAGCTAGGCCCCTTCTTTCCCTCTCTATATGCTCTCAACCCTCTCTAAAATGAGTAGAAAATGACCACAAATAAATCCCCTAAACCTATTTATCAAAATGGGGTCGGGTTATAAAAATAGGAAATATAAGCCTTCGAGATCGGGTCTGCGGTCGCATTATGGACCGAAAAATGCATCGCGAACTAGGTGCCCAAAACTGAGCTACACTGGCCCATTTTGCGACAAGATTTGCGGTCGCAAATCAATTATGCGGACCGCATTTTGATTTTACGATCGCAGATTTGACACAGGATCGCATTTTTCCAGCATTTGGTAATTTTATCATAACTTTGTGTAGGAATGTCCAAATGCTGAACGGTTTGAAGCGTTGGAAACTAGACTCGAAGAACTTTTCATTTGATAGGTTGTTCATCACACAAGACCTTATATATATTAAGATATGCTCGTTCAAAGTGTCGAGTAGTGCAAACATCTTTTGAATTTTAGCCTATTATGAAAATTTCCCATTTGGCTTAGACCTAGGCTTCTCCTTGGACCACACATTACTTATTATATGACGTATACACTTATTTACCATATCCAATTCATTTGCATCATATTTATAGCATATAAAATATTATAATTAGTCTACTTGGCATCCCAAAATCCTAAATTACTTCTGCAATTTTTCCGGGGCCTTACATTATTAAACAGTCCTTGGCACTTAGATATATTTTACAATTTGGGTCACATTCCCCTCTTTTAACCGTTCCATAGCATCCTCCCTTATAGCAACGAGTACCAACCAAAAATGAATTTGTACACATAAACAGGGAGCATTATAATCACAATTCATATTGTACAGTAGCATAGTAACATAGTAAACAACTTAGAACAACTCGAGAACAGGAATTTTCCAACTTAGCACATTGAGACAATAAATTTTTATAGAATCAAGCAAGGAACTCATACCACATGCTCGGACACTGAGGAGGTGATTCTACAAAGATTAAAGTTAGCCACACATACCTCAAAGCGCTTTTCCTTAAGTTTCTACAATACACCAGCACCTCTAGCAATAACAATCTATAAGGAGATAGCGAAAATCGATTAATAATAAGATTAACCATGGTGTAACTCTCTTAGGAATTTAATATAATATAAGTCTCAAAATACAGGATATCTCATGATTACAAATCAATTATGCGGCTTAATGGTCGCTACGGGACGTATCAAGTCAAAATCCCTATCGGTGCACGCCCACACGCTCGTCACCTAACATGTGTGTCACCTCATTTACCAAAACAATGCGAAATATCGGGGTTTCATACCATCAGGTCTAGAGTTAAAATCGTTACTTACCTCAAGCCGGTCCGAAAACTACTCCGCGATGCTCTTGCCCCTCGAATCGGCTCCCAAATGCTCTGAGTCTATCAAAATAAGATTAATAACATCAAAATATGTTGCGAAGACGAAACCCATTCAAAAATTATCACAATTGGGCACAAATCCCGAAATTGGCCAAACCCAGCCCCGGGCCCACGTCTCGAAATTCGATACAAATCACAAAACTAGAATTCTTATCCCCTCACAATTCTACCCATATTAAATTTACCAAAATTCAACCTCAATTGCCCACTCAAATCATCAAAAGAAACTCTCAAACTTTCCTCCCATTTTTCCCAATTTCTACTCTAATTTCTCAATTTAAATGATAAAAATCAAGGCTAAATCATGGAATTAACCCAAATGTGATTGAAGAACACTTACCACCTCAAGAACTCTACTCAAAATCTCTTCAATTTCCACCTTCTCCCGAGTTCTCCAATGGGTTTTTGCAAAAATAGACTAAACCCTCGTTTTGAACTTTAAAAGAATCTGCCCAAGTCTATTTTCTTCATCGCGATCGTGGCACGTGCCACACGATCGCGAAGCACAACGTAAGTCAGCCCCTCAAATAACCTTACGCGATCGCGGAATAGCCCACGCAATCTCGAAGCTTTGACTTCACAACTCACGCGATCGCGTCTCTCCCCACGCGACCGCACCGAACAACCTTCCACTCCTCACCAGCTCAAAACAACCCTATGTGATCGCAGAATAGCCCACACGATCGCGAAGCATTACTTACCACACGACCGCGATCGCGACCGTTATACTGCGATCGCATAGAACAAATCTCGACCCCACCCTGCTAAGCCTACGCGGTTGCGAACTCACCCCTGCGATCGCGTAGAAGAAAAACTTGAAGAACACCAGCAGAATTTTTTGCAACTTCCAAACTAGGTCCGTAAACTTTCCGAAACACACCCGAGGCCTTCAGGACCTCAACCAAACATACCAACACACCCCATAACACTATTCAAAACTTAGTCGAGCCTTAAAAACACCAAAACAACACAAACACCAAAATCACATCGAATTCAGGCCTATGAACTTTGAGATTTCTAAGTTTCACCAAAGATGCTGAAACCATCCAAAACACTTTCGATTGACCTGAAAATTTGCACACACCTCCAAAATGACATTACGAACCTGCTCTAACTTCCGGAATTCCATTTCGACCCCGATAGCCTATTTTGCACTGTCGACCGGAAATCGCCAAAAACTAACTTTCGCCAATTCAAGCCTAATTCTACACTGGACATCAAAACCACATTCCGAGCACACTCCTAAGTCCCAAATCACCTAACGAAGCTATCCGAGTCATAAAATCTATATTCCGGGGGTCGTTTACCAATAAGTCAACTCCTAGTTGACTCTTTCAATAATTAGGCCAATTTAAGAGACTAAGTGTCCCAATTATCACCACGACCACTCCGAACCCGAACCAACCGGCCCCAACACATCATAAACGAACTAAACAATGCATGACAAGGCAGAAACAGGAATAACGGGGCTAATTCCAAGGAACGACCGGTCGGGTCGTTACAGTTGTCATTGAGATACTGCAATGTAAACACACATAAGCGAGAGACACAAGATAGGTGAATTTATAAGCTATGTGGGTAATTCATGAAAAATGATGTCAAATCTCTGATCAAGTAATCCACACATTTACATTGAATTTATTGCTCTTAATTTTCATCATCCTGAGACTTGGTAAGATGTTAGAGAAGCTCAAAACCATAACTGATCAAGTGTACATAATTAGACTTTGGAAGTACTAAAAAGAAACTAATCATGGAGTATAGACAGAAAAACACAAAATTGAAATAATAAGTTTGAACATTTGTCCCCAGATCCTCTTGAAGAAAACAAACAGTATCAGCAAACATTATTTATCAGCCACATATACCACCAAATGTAAGAAAACTCTCACCAGTTCTACAAAGCAAAACAAAAAAGCATTCAGTCATGGTCAGTGTGAAGTAGAATACATTGTGCATCGAAAATACTCATAGAAATTATTCTCTGCAGAAGATGTAATGTCACTGTCTCAAATTTAATGGTACAAGAAAGAAGGAAAATCATTGTTTACATATACTTAGGGAGGTAATTGTCTTTGACTTTACAGAAAATTTGATGCATGTTTATGACAAGTTTTTGGAGGTAATTATCTTTGCATTTCGTAGCTCCATGTTTAGTCCATTTTTTGCTTCTTAACTCCATCTTATTCTTGATTGAACGGCCATATTGGACTCATCCATTTAGGACCATATTATGGGAGAGAGATTTATCCATAAAATTTTCTCAACTAAGGGCATGTTAAGATTCATGAACATTATTGGATTAGTAGCATAAACGACATAATGAGTATAGGCACTAAGTATAAAAGTCAAATAGGTGTCATTCAATCCATATCACAGGAAGAGTTGCATACTATCATGAAGTCCAAACACTCATGAATCAACAGATTGTTTACAAACATCACTAAGGAGTCATTTTAGTTATGTAAGCATGATATAACATTCAACAGTATAAGCACAGTCTCCATTAGCATACCACATCAAGATAAACATGCAAATTATCCAATCAGAATCAGCCAACTATAACTAGATCCAACAATTACAGGGAGTCCACAATACTAACTCTGAACAATTGAATGCAAAACAACAAAAAGCGAACACCTTTCACATTCAGCTAATCACATACAATAAATTGAGCCAAACTCAATTAGTTCTATAGTCAAAAGAAAAAACAAATATACTGAAGATTTCTCAGAAAAAAATTACAAGTGCTATCAGTTAAAACAAAATGAAATGACATTGTGCACCTTATCAACCAAAATGAAATGACATTGTGTTCCTTATTTATAAATGGATTTTAAAGTCATAATACTGACAGTATAACAAATGTTAAGCCTAATAATATAATTTAACACAGAGGTGTATTCAAGATTTAAGCTTTAAGGGTTAGTAGAGCGAAGAAGAAAAATAATGTTGAAAAACTCACCAAAGAGAGTAGACGACACTTGAGAACAGCGAAGTTTAAAGAGAATTATCCCTAAATGCAAGAAATTGATTAGGAACAGAAATCGTTTCTTTGATTCACAACTGAAATCATAGTATGAAATTATATCCAATTTTTGTTTAAGGTATCAACCGAATCTTCTGGAAATCATAGTATAACTATTTTTTACCTTTTCTATTAACTATTAACTATTCTTCTCTATAGCCGAAATTGTTTCTTTGATTATAACCATCAGTAGAACAATGCTAAACCAAATCTGCAAAAATCAAAGACAAAATTCACCAGATGAAGAAGTACGAACACTTCTTTTATCAATCGGAGAAGAAGGTTCACTTGATATTTTGAGTAAAATATCAGTTTGTCAAATTAAAAAAAAACACTCAGTGAATTTTTTGTATTTATGGCAAAAAAATATTATCAGTCCGAAACTCAACAGTTTCGTCTACTGAAAGTTTTTTTCAAAGGATTTCTCCTTCTTCTCCAAATTCATCTTCTCCTTCTTATTTTGTATATATTTTCTCCTAGAAAGAGCAACTTCTTTCCCCCCAAAAAATACCAAAAAAATTAGGGATTTAAACATACCTGACAAATGAGATTCACATTTTGATTGAGGAATTTAGATTTGGCTGACATTTTCGCTGAGGAGAGGGCAGATTCTAGAGAGAATTTGGCTGAAATGTTTGGTGAATGTTACGGTTCTCTTTGTTCTCTCCAAAGAGCAGGCAAGTTTTGGTGTTAGCTAGGGTCTTTCGTTCAAATCAAAGAGCATGCCTGTTTTAATTAATTAGGATAAGTACTTTGATATTTTTAATTATTTTAAAAGTAAAAATATGTGGTATTGGAGCGATCCAGTCGCTACAAAGAGATTTAGCAGCGACTTTACAAAAGTCGCCATTAAAAATATGGAGCCAAATTTTTTGAAAATTTTTAGCCATATCAGAGGCGACTTAAAAAATATCGCTGCTAAACATTAACCATCTGTAGCGACTTATAAAGTCGCTTCTAATAATAGAGTTGTTGTAGCAACCTATAGGGTCGCTGCTATATGTCGCCACTAATAATCAAATTTCTTGTAGTGTAGTGACTAATTTTCCGTTGCATCAACCTTTTTCCAGTGCACGAAGCTTCAACGAGGAAGGTGTTAGTGCTATATCATAGGGTCAACAATGTTAATCCCTTTTTTTGTGATTCCAGGGCGGGAAGAATATAAGAAAATGCGAAGCGTTCTCTTGCTTTCTCAACCTATTATTTCTAAAAGCGGCTCTCTCTCACCTAGTTCTTGGGGTAATGGATACCTTGGACAAAGAGAAGAAAACAAATAGAAGAGATTTTCTTTAGAAAAAGGATTTCATGTATGATAGAGAATGAGACCGAGGAAGTAACAAGAGAAGAAAATAAAAGAAATTAATAAGAACTTACAGAGAAAGAGAAGCAACTAATGATTCTCTCTCGTGATATCAGGAAGCCATGTTTGAGATGCCAAGCTCGTTCGGTTGTATCTCTGGAGAAAAAGATTTGAGAAAAATTGATTAGAATACACGTACTAATGCAGTGCAAAGGGCTTTTTGAGGGGTAATTTTGTTTTTATGAAATTTTATCCAAGGGATTATAATTTTGGTATTATTATTATACCCTTAATATGGGATGAGTTTATACCACTTCTTAGTATTAAATTATACTACTATTATTTAATACAAGTAATTATATATGAAATAAATCCAATCCTAATTTCTATCCAAGGTAATTTTATATGACTGTTTGACTGGGCACGGAGTTTAAGAAAAAATGAAGACTTTTGAAATTTGTGGTCTTAAACAAGTCTAAAAGGGGTCCATAGTATTTGTGTGGTTGTAAAAGCTGCTCATTAAGGGTAGAATTGTAAGTTTAATCTAAATTGCTATCAAATTTAGAAAGGACCGGTCATTCTTTTTTAAACGGACCAAAAAAAAATAGATTCACATAATTGGAACGGAAGGAACATATTGGAATATCCCACTTAATCCCTGTAACCAAACGACGTCTAAGTTGTTAATAAGATAAAATATGTTTGACAATGTATTTGTAGGATATGATATATTAACGGACTAAAAGTAACATTAGAAAAGTTAAGTTGACTTGTATCACATACATAAATAAAAGAAAATGATGTATAGACGTTCTTCTTTATCGTAAGTTAAAAGAGAAAATTAACTCGAAAAATAATGATCTCAATCTTCTATTTAAAAAATGCTTAAAATAATCTTTTTATAAATGAAACAAACGACGTGTGGATAATATTAATATTTGTGTCTGCATTGTTCGAGTATTAAACTGTGCTTCTCACGGAATTTTTAATTCTTAAAAGCAAATACAAATCTAAGCTCGCATCTACTGTTTTTGACGGGACAAACACATATATCTTATACCCCTAGTAAAAAAATATGTGTAATATTATTTACCTCGAAAATAGTAGTAACAATTAGATTTGATTTGTGATTTTAAAGATATGTGATTTATTTCAATATTAGTAAATAAACAAGTAATATTAAGTATAAGTAAGAAGAATTGATGAACCAAACCAGTGTTGTCAAAGCAATAGGGACCTCAAGCTCGATATTCTCGGGGGCCTCGAGGTGGTCAAGAATAAATAAGTAAGAACAATAAAGTAAAGCAACAAAGCTCAAGAACAATTCTTGAAGCACAATAAACGAGAAAAGTAAGTTGGAATATTCTATTGCAGTGAATGAGATGATTTTTACAAATTATTGGGATCCCCTTTATATAGGAGGGGAAAATCCTAATAAGGTAAATTTCTAATTATGGTAAAGAATTCTATTGGTACAGCTGTATAACAACCTAGTACGGACTTGTACTAACTCATACAAATCTTATCCCACAATTTACACCTGATCCACGTGTCCTTGAGAGATTTCCGTTTTTTCTTGAGTGTCATCGAAATTATACTGTCTCGAGGTAGATCGAACCAGGCCCTCGATTTGCTTCCCGAGGTGCGCACATCTCGACCAGACTTGATTCTTACTTCGAGTTTCCCGAACTTGAGCTCGGGGCATAATTAAGTCTTCGAAATCGAGCTCTCTGATTTCGACCGTATCCAGATAGTCCCTTCGTTTCTTAGAATGAAATGATAAGAAATGATTTGAATTCCCGAAGTCCTTGACGATGATATCATTCTTATGACGTAAGCGTTGAAATGATCGAAGCGTCTCGTCAGTTCTCTTCCCCAAAAGCATTAAGTGCACGTCAGAGCCGGTCGGCCATCATTATTAATGAACAGTCGCCGCCTTTCTCTATATATACTCATTCTCTCTTCTCATTAAGAACTTTTCCATCTTGCTACATCTATTTTCCTTTCTAAGTTTCCCTTTCACCACCGGTTCCTCCGTCATATTAGCTCAAAAACCTCTCTGGTTTATTCATTTCTTTCTTCTTCTTCCAAAGAACCGATGGCAANCCCGTAAAGAAGGGACCCCCCCCCCCCCCCCCCCCCCCCCCCAGCCGGTGGAAAACCGCCGGTGCTTCATGAGATTGTACCGAACAAATTTTCTTTAAAAAAGGACTTCATAGTCGAGAACCAACCCGACGTCCCTGGCCGTCATGAGCATGCCTCGAGGTACATAAGCTCAATTACGAAAAAGTACCTTGATGCTGTGAGAAGAGAGTGTAGATGGGAGGAGAAGGTCGTGTTGCAAATACCTTCTCGTGAGGAGGACATCACAACCTACATAGAGGGGTTCCTCAGTGTATACACATACCCTTTACGTTGGGTCCCCTCGATCCACTCGTGCTTGAATTCTGTTGAATATATCAAGTCACCCTGGGCCAGATTCATCCGTCCTTTCGGTAGATTATTATAATGATGAGGTTCTTTGTTGAAAAGGTCGGGCTCGAATTCACCCTCAGCCACCTTGTCACGCCCCAAAACCGAGGGACACAACCGGCGCTCAACCGGAGGACCCCAATCAAGCGGACCTGGATTTGCCTTTCCTATCCCACACATTACCCACGTGATTTCATTATATGATATACATGTGAAATAGCAAGTTAGTCTTCGAAATAAAATTACAACTTGAATTCATTTCTTCTTCTTAGCGTTAACAACATATGATACCGAATGCTTACCAAAATACATGTGTACAATACCCACATTGTGTCTACGGATCCTCTTTAGTAGTAGGAGTTTATACAATACTTGTCGGCAACAAGGCTCCGATTATGCCTTACAATACAAAACAGACCCAAAAGAAGGTGGCATGAACCACACATGGCCCCGAGAGGAAGTGGGGCTCACCAACACGGCTAACGAAACGAAGAGGAGGCACTACTGTCGGTGGGCTGAGTTACCTGCAATGGAACCACCTACAATCATCATAAAATGTAGTGCCCCCGGCAAAAGGGACGTCAGTACCATTGAATAGTACTAGTATGTATGAACAACTTTACTCTAAGTAAGATCAACAATGCACAAATAAGAAACAATCATAGATATCAAACATGCGCAACACAGAGATACCGAAATAATCACAATTAAAGTTCCACAGGTTCTTATTTCAACACCATCACACTCCACCCTTATTCCTTCTCAACATTCCACCCTTATTTCTACCTGTTGCGGCGAGCAACCCGATCCTACCTGACAATCATATTTATTTATTATGTTGCGGCGCGCAACTCGATCCCACCAGACAATCACAACTCATCCTTATTACGTCATGTTGCGGCGTGCAACCCCATCCCACCGTACAATCATATTCCACCCTTATTCCTCCTGTTGCGGCGCGCAACCCGATCCCACCCGAGAATCATATTCCACGTCAACATTTTCAATTCACAATTCAATCACAGAGAATTTCATTATAAGGACACAATTTCAATACAACCTACCATCCATATGAGTTCAAGTCACAACAAATCTTGCCCAACTACGAGTCATGTAAGACATTATCACAATCAACGTAGTACGATTAAATCAACCACAATTCCTGTTCATCATCTCATTTCACAACCCTTAGCACTTAGTCATGTTCACATGCTTGGGTTTGTTACCAATCTTTCATACCAACATACTAGGGTATTTAACCAACCTTACACATGGTAAAAGCATTCACAAGTAAATCATTTTTTTTCACAATTCCGAATAGCATAATACATGGAATTCAACTAGACAGTCAGAGAGTAGGGCATCATGCCTCAACATATTCAGAACACCCAATTTACACATACTCAGACAATTATCACATAGCGGCTGTTCCGGCACCAACAAGGTGACTTTACGAAGATTAAAGTTAGCCATACATACCTGGAGTCGAAATCCCTTTTTAACTTTTACTCACAAATCACTGAACCGACTAGTACCGTCAATCTGGTTCACAATTAAACACATTCAACTCAGAATTGGAAATCATGCATACAATT
>ML449313.1:98115-108867 GCA_005239535.1 Nicotiana rustica | reverse complement strand
TTAGCTAATATGTTTAGTGGCTAACTCGATCAAATACAGTATCGAGTGCCAGTCGTGCCTCCCTTAGTTTGTGGGCGTGACATTTTGGACTCGGGCATATGCCCGGATTTGTATTTGGATGTTTCTAGAAGGTTCCAACTCTAATTGGCGAATGTTGTAAATTTGAAGGTTTGGAAAGTTCATAAGTTTGACCGAGAGTTGAATTTGATGATGTCGGATTTGGATTGTGGTTACGGGAATCAGAATAGTTTTGTTATGTCATTTGGGTCTTGTGTGCAAAATTTGAGTTCATTCCGGGTTGATTTGATATGTTTCGATGCGAGTTTTGAAAGTTGAAGATTCGATGTTCATTAAGTTTGATTTGAGTGTGATTCGTCGTTTCGATGTTGTTATGTGTGATTTGAGGCTTCAAGTAAGTTCTTATTGTGTTTTAGGACTTGTTGGTACATTCGGACGGGGTCCCGACTAGCTCGGGTATGTTTCAGTGTGACTTTGAGCGAGTCCGGGCATTCCGGCACTCTCATGTTGTTCTGGAGCTTTTGGAAGTGCGGGCCGCACATTCTGGAGTGATGAGTCAGAATAAAACTGCTGAGGCACAAGAAAAAGTGTTGAGGCAGAGGAAAAATACGGACCACAGAGGAAAAGTGTGGACCGCACAATTCTTCTTACGGCCGCACTTCAGGGTGTTCTGCAGGTTCGCTGGTCCAACTTCGGAAGCTTATACCTTTTTATCCACAAGGAATTTGGAAATGATTCAAAAACGAAAGTCGTATCCCTTCGTGTCTAGTTTTAAGAAAAAAAATCATCATTTGGATATTTGTACAGAGAGTGATGGCCATTTTACTAAAGCCTGGTAGGGCATAATTTGCTAAAGTGTGGCCGCACAATTTGGATTGCGGCCGCATGACATGGGATGTGCGACCACACTTGAAAAATGTGAGGTCAACACTTTGGAAGGAAGCTTTGGTACTATATAACGAGGGTTAGCGTATTATTTCACATTTTAGACCTTGGGAGCTCGGCTTGCGGCAATTTTTCGTGGGTTTTTCAAGAAAATCATCGGGGTAAGTATTTCTAACTCGAATTTTGTTAATATACATGAATATATGGTTGGACTCGTAATTGAATGAGTTGTCAGATTTTGTGAGTTTTGTTAGGTTCCGAGATGCGGGACTGGGTTGGACTTTTGGGATGATTTTTGGATTTTGATTAAGGATTCGATCTTTATCCTTTGGAATTGTTTCCTTGGGATTTATTTGATGTATTTGAGTTGCTTTTGGATAGTTTTGGGCCGTTCGGAGACCAGTACGTGCGAAATGGCATTTTCGTTGCATCTCGTGGCTTGCTCGGTATTGGAATTTGTCTTGTTTGAGGTAAGTAACACTTCTAAACTTAGTGTTAATGGTAAGAAACCCCGAAATACGTGTTATGTGATTTGTATTGAGGTGACACACATGCTAGGTGATGGGCGTGTGGGTGTGCACCATGTGAATTGGGACTTGTTGTTTCCATGGCACTGTATAGTGGTCCTATTTTATTGATATCCATATTTTCACCATGTGATAAGTAATCGTGCTGTCAATCATGCTAGATATCATGTTTAGGCTTTATGCCGATACTGTTGGAACCAATAGTGGTCGTTTTTTGCTTTCATTTCACTGATTTCATTGATATTTCGTACTCAGTCATATTCATGCATTCATGTCATATCTCAGTCTCAGCTGTTATTTATTGATACATCATATCATTGTTGTCGGGCTAGTTTCATGACATTGTGATCCTGTGAGTGAGACTGGAGATATTGATGACTGAGTGAAGTCGGGAGCCTGATTATGAGTGACAGTTATGGGATCGGGTTGCACGTCGCATTGGTTGTGTTTATTTTATGATAGCGCTTGGGTTATAAGAGCCCCTCCATAGTCTGTACACACCCCCAGTGAGCGGGGTTGATTATATTGAGGGATCGATCTTTCCTAGACATGGTTCTTGTCTGAAGCATTTATATACCTGGGGATGGATCTTCCCCACGGGCTGGATTAACCCTTACTCAGTACTGAGTAACTGTTGGTCAGTTGATGTATATATTCCGGGATGGATCTTCCCTGGGCCAGATTGGCCATATACAATATTGAATGATTGAGCATGATGCGTGGCAAGTATGGGATAGTGAGAATGAGTACTCTGAGAGTATGAGTACATGAGTTCATCTCTGAGATATATGGCATTGACATGAACATATGACATACAAGCATAGAGATGCATTTTCCTCATGTTGTACGGTATCACGTCATTCATGAATTTTCACACATAATGATATGTGGTCATAGAGAGGTATTTTACACTTGCTATCTGGAAAGAAAGTGAAACATCGTATTTATTGTGGAAAGAATATTTGGAAAGATTACAGTTTTCAAACTATATAATATTTTTTGGCGATTTTGGTAAAGGATTACGATTTTCACTGATACAATTTGAAAAGAGGAACTATTTTTGGGAATTATGAATAAGCTGAGCATTTTAAATTTTGTGTTATTCTTTATTACTTGCCTTGCATTTTTATGAACTGTTGTTGGTTATTGGTGTTGAACCGACCTATGTTCCAGCTCGTCACTACTTTCAACCTAAGGTTAAGTCTATTACTTATCGAGTTCATGGGGTCAGTTGTACTCATACTACACTTCTTCACCTTGTGTGTAGGTGTTGACTGTTGACGTTGATGTGATCTACGGGAGATGGAATTGAAGATGTACATGCATTCCGGTTGTAGCTGCCTCTTGTTCATGGTAGCCTTAGTCTATAAAACTATGTTTATGTACTTTTCAAAGAGATGATGTATTTACTTAATTTCAGCTTTGTAAACTTATTCTTAGAAACTCATGATTTGTATTACCAGTTCTTGGGGAATGTATAAGGTTCAGTTAACTTCTCTATTTAATTGTTTTATTGATTTCATTGGAATTGTATAGTTGTTAGTTGGATTACCTAGCGGGTTGGGTTAGGTATCATCACGACTAGTTGGATTTTGGGTCGTTACAAAAATACAATGTATTTGTATCATTGTATGTGATTAAATAGCAAAGAAGAGAAGAAAGTTTGCCGTAGATGGCGTTTTACATCCAAGCAAAACATTGTATACATTGTATTGAAACTAAATATGGAGACGAACAAAAATCTGGCCCTCAAATCTTCTCTGGCGTAGTCATGGACAAATCTGTTCTCCTAAGAGGATAAGCCAATAGTGGATGATGACGCTGATGATTCTTTAATGTGTGATGTAGAAATTATGATTCACGGTTTTAAGAACTTCTGCCCTATTATTCATCTATCGATTATGTTGGTGTATATTTTCAATTACAGTAACCCTTGAGGATTCGGCCAGGGAATTCACGCTTAAAAGCAGGTATGTACTCGAAGAGAGAGAGAGAGAGAGAGAGAGAGAGAGAGAGAGAGAGAAAAAGAAGAAGAAATTTGCTGAGATTTGAGAGAATCGTGTGTTAACTAAAAGAATATTTTACGTTTCAATGGTAGTGTATACCATAAGTACCTATTTTGCTATAAAATATAAAAGGTAGCTATAAAAAATAATATTTTAAAATAGTTTTAATTTATAATAAATAGGGTATATACCTTTGTCGTAGGAGTGTAAAATTTGCTTTTAGATAAGCCTTATGTCATTATAAAGATAAAATGGTCTCTTTAATTCCTAGTAAATAATGACATTGGCCCAAAATGCTTCAAAATCAAGGAAATGTTTCAATGATTATCCTATTGATTACCAACAACAAAAAATCGAACACGATAGTTTGCATAACATGGCTTTTAATTTCTGATGTCATTATTTCAAGTTTCTCCGTGTTAATCTAGTGAAGAAACTTTTGCCTGAAAAGGAAATTGAGCGAATTATTCTTTTTTTTTTTTTGCAGACAATTTTAACTCATTAAACTAACAGGAACAAAATTTAAATAGTGGTCTCGAAGAAGACCAATTGCAAATGTCAATATTTGCACAAATTTCAAACACGAGAGCTCCCACCATGGCTCGGCGAAGTGCATAAGTATGCACTTTTAACCCTGCTATTTAAAATATATTCACAATTTATAATCTATTTAAAAATTAGTCAATTCATCTCAATTTCAAGAATAAATATTCTGAATTTCTGTATCCTGGTTTGTTGAGTTGCTAATTTAAAATTCAGGACTTAAGATTCGAATTTTTGGACACAAATTTCGATCTTTTAGACACGATACATGAAGTTTGAATTCTGATGTTTAAACTTGGGACGCGGTATCCTGAACTTTGAGCGAATTGACTAATATTACCATATAATATTGTAAACAGGGGATACCTGGTGCCACTTCCACACCATGATTGGCTTGGCTCAACCCATTACCTTACCTCTCTTACCTCTTAGGCTGTGAGCTTGATAAATGAGTTCACACCTCCGATTTATCCATGCAACCTCAATCGAAGCTCCACCATGGTTGAGAATGAAGAGATGAAGAATACGACCACAGAGAAGAAGAAAATGATTTTGTATATCAAAATGAAGTAATTACAAAAAATATATACTTCTAACTTAACTATAGTTATAACAATTAACTATAGTTCGAACAACCTAACCATGGTCAACTGGGACCCACCACTAACTACTAACCAACTATAACTAACTGAAGCTTTAACAATATTAACTAACTAATCTTCACACTCCCCATCAAGCTGGAGGTGTAAGATATTAAGCACTTCAAGCTTGCCTGAAAGAAAAGTATGCTCTGAATGGCCAAGTCCTTTGGTTAACAAGTCAGCATGTTGATCCTTAGTGCCTATAAAGAGAGGCATGAGCAGACCTTGCTTGATTCTATCACGTACAAAATAGGAATCAATCTCTATGTGTTTGGTACATTCGTAAGATGGGATTAGCTTTTATTTGTAAGGCAGACTTTCTATCACAGTAGACATTCACAAGTTGTTTGATAGTCATACCTAGCTCAAACAGCCCCAACAACCATACAATCTTTGTTGTTACTGCTGCAAAATTTCTATATTATGCCTATGCAGAGCTTCTTGATACTATATGCTGCTTTTTTAACTTCCAAGAGATGAGAGAATCACCAAATTTGATCAAATATCCTGTAACAGACCTGCACGTGTTTGGACAACTAGCTCAATCAGCATCACAGAAGCAAGTTAATCTATCTTCAATCGACTTGCCTAGAAGGATTCCCATCCCTGGCTCATGTTTGAGGTATCTGACAACTCTCACAACTACATCCCAATAACACGTTTTGGGCTCTTGCATGAATTGACTAAGAGTCTGTACTGCAAATACAATATCTGGCCTAGTGATGGTAAGGTGAATCAGCCTACCAATCAGTCGTTGATATTCATTTGCATCAGATAGTACCTCATCATTTGTAACACCAGTATGTCTATCAAATTCTGCAAAAGTAAACTTTTGATTGAGATCAATTGGAGTGAGCACATGCTTGGCACCTCCTAGGCCTAAATCAGAAATCAATTAGAGGCAGTACTTTCTTTGGTTCAAAAGAATTTCACTCTTGGACCTTAACACTTCAATCCCCATGAAGTATTTAAGATCACCAAGATCCTTGACTTTAAATTGTTGATGAAGCACCTCCTTAGTCTCATTGATGAATTGTGTGTTGTTTCCAGTTATCAGCAAATCACCTACATATATTAGTACTGCCACAAAGTCTTCACCCTTTCTCTTAGTAAACAAGGAGTAGTCGTGAAGACTTTGAATGTATCCTGCAGCTATGAGGGCCTCATAAGCTTGATGTTCAATTTCCTTGAAGCTTGTTCCAGGCCATATAATGATTTCAGTAGCCTGCAAACCTTTGTCTCCCCCTGCTTTCTGAAACCTTGAGGGAGCTCCATGTATACTTCATCATACAAACACCTTGTAGAAAGGCATTGTATACATCCATTTGTGAGATATTCCAACCCCTGGAAGCAACAAGTGCAATAACAGGCCTCACAGTTACCATTTTGGCAACGGGTAAGAAGGTCTCATTGTAATCCAAACCTTCTCTTTGGCTATACCCCTTGGAAACCAATCTGGCCTTAAACCTTTCTACTTCTTCACTAGCTTTTTACTTGATTTTGTATACAAAATTTGACCCAATGGCCTTTTTCTTTTGGCAAATCAACAACATCCCAGGTCTTGTTGTCTTCTAGTGCCTTGACTCCATTTCCATTGCTTCAATCCACCTTCTGTCCTTTGAGGCCTCAGTAAAGTTCTTTGGCTCAGTCATCATAGAGATGTTAGCTAGAAAACTTCTGCATTTGTCCTTCAACTTGGCATAAGACAAGTAGTTAGATAATGGATATGAGGATCCCTGGCTCTTTTTGTGGTTACATAATCTTGCAACCATAAGGGCTCCTTTGAGGTCCTTTTTGATCTCTTTACCTCATTGTTTTCCAGTTCTACAACAAGTGAGATAATGACATCACTTTGCAGTAGATTGTTGTTGTGCTGGTGCTAACACCCTTGCATCATCTGAACTAGATTCAGCAACTCCTGCTTCATACATGTCTATGTTGTCCTCTGCACAAAGAAAGCCTCTAACAAGAGGATGCAGGCTGCTAACTCTAAAAGATTTGCTATCGAATACTTTCAAAAAAGGCTGCATTGCATAAGCATAAAAAGATGCCAGAGAGAAAACGCTAGAACCTATGCTTTGACTTGATTGATAGCTCTTTTCTCTTATACCTATTCCAATTTGATAGAATGCGCATAGTAGTCCAACTCCGTTCGCTATTCCCACCCGGTGGGAATCACTTCACTCCAACGCCTCGTCAGTCTTCTTGCATCTTTTCCAGCTTTGAAAATCGACTAAGCGTTGCGCCAAGCCTACTTGTGAAGAGAAGAGTCGTCGGTCTATTGCAGAATGAAGGAAGGTGTCTTATCTTGGCCTAGGCCTACTTGTGTCAATACCTAGAAAGTGCGAAATATCGTATATAATGTGATTGTTGTATATTTTTTTTTTAAAAGTGTATGTACTTTATTTAGTATTTAATCAGGAGGTTTCTCTTTTTCCTCAGGGAAAAGGATATCCCTTTGCCATTTCCTTGCGCTAGCTATCCACTCTTCTTTTCACTTTTTATCATCATCATTTCAATTTCTTTTCTGTTCTAATTCGAATTCCAGCTTTGGAATCTCTCTTCCTTCTTTGGCTCTCTTTTCTTTATTAATTATCTAATATACTTCTCTCTTTAGATAAATTTTTCTTTTTATAATGTTTCCTTATGATTTTTCTTTTTTTCTAAAGCGGCATTCTCCCTTCTATCTATCTTTAATTGAATTATGGAACTTTTTCCCCGAGCTGCGGAACTAACAAGTCTATTAGAAAGTCGAATTAGCAACATTTACACCAATTTTCAAGTGTATGAGATCGGTCGAGTGGTCTCAGTTCAACTGCTGATAAGTGTTGCTCATCATGTGCGTATTCTTCTGTGTTTCCATCTTCCACAATTGTTGATAAGTGCTGCTCAGCATGAGCATTTTCTGCAGTTGCTTCATTCTCATTTCTTCTAGCGTCAGCTATTGTGTGTGTATCATGACATCTTGGCTCAGTTGTCTTCTCTGGGCTATCATTTTCAGTCCTCTCAGGTTGTAAATCTACATTGCTGAGAGGTTATGTTGCAAACATCTCTTCTGTTGTGTGCTTTCCTTAAATTGGAATTTGAGAGGCTGACTTGGAAAATGGAAAGATATGTTTCTTGAATATTACATCTCTGCAAACAAAGAAACAGTTAGTAGATAAATTTATCAGCCTATATCCCTTATGTGTTTCTGCATATCCCAAAAATATGGTTGCCCTTGCTCTGGGTGAAAACTTGTCTTCTTTGATCATGTTAGTAGCATAGCAAAGACATCCAAACACCCTCAAGACTCAAGCTAGGTGACTTGTTATATAGAGTTTCATATAGAGACTTTCCATTCAACAAAACAGTGGGCAATTTATTTATCACATAGGCTGCTGCATTAACACATTTACCCTAGAATCTTGTTGGAATATTAGATTGAAATTTCATTTCTCTTGCTATGTCTAGGATATGCCTATGTTTCCTCTCCACCACTCCATTTTATTTTGGAGTGTATACACAACTGCTCTGATGAATTATCCCATAAGAGTAAAACAATTTTGTCATGTGTTTATTAAAGAATTATGTTCCATTGTCTGTTCTAATCATTTTTACCTTAGACTGAAACTCTGTTTGCAACATAGACAAAAATTTCTTAAGCATCACAACAACATCACTCTTCAATTGAAGCAAATGTATCCAAGTATATCTTGTATTATCATCAACAATAGTCAGAAAGAAGTGTTTCCTATCATGAGTTGGGTACCTATATGGTCCCCAAACATCCAAATGCAAGATAGAAAGTGGTATCTCACTTGTAGTCAAACTCCTAGGAAACACTAATCTACTTTGCTTAGCAAGAGGACATACAGGGCAGTCATTGTTTACTGCTATGTCTACAACTTTATTATGAAAGAAATATATATTCTTCATAGTACGAACTGAAGCATGGCCTAATCTTCTGTGCCAAAGTGCTCCATCTTCCTCATCCTTCTTTGTGCTTGTGGATACAAACTGTTTTATTCCCTTGATGAATTTGTCCAAATATCCCTTGAATCATTTATTCAATATGTACAGACCACCATTTTCTCTACCAATCCCCTCACCTTGACATTGTAAAGGTCCTGGAACAGTCAAAAGTCAGGAAAGAAATTCACTAAACATAATAGTTGCCTAGTTAGCTTAGAAACTCACAAAAGGTTGAATTTGAACCCAGGTAAAAACAACACATCATCCAATTCCACTTTATCAAGAATGATTGCTTTACAAATGTGTGAAACATTAGCCTTTTCTCCTATGGGTAAATGAACTTGTTCATCGCTATGTGTATTCACTTTATCTTTGACTACTAATGCCTCTAATTCACCAGCAATATGATGTGTAGCTCCAAAATCAATTATCCATTCTGTACAAGGGAAATTTTTCATTAAGGAGGTAGCCATACCTACCATGTTGGTTTGACATTCAGGGATCTCCTTGTTCAACACGCTTAGGATCTGCCTGTACTGGTCTTCAGTGAAGTATGGGCTTGCCTTCAATGCATCATTGTTGCCTTTCCCTTCACATTCCTCTATTGGTTTATCATTTCCAAAAACTCCAGTTGTTATGTTAGCTGCATATGTTTTCCTATTTTTGAAATCATTTGAATATCCAACAAGTTTGTAGCAGTTCTCCTTAGAATGGCCCGGCTATTGCAATATTCACACTTCAAAAATGGCTTCTTTCCCTTATATCTATTGACTTGCATTGTTGGATGTCCTTTACCTGCTTACATAGCAATAGGATCTCCCTTATTTCCTACACTTGAATTAGAATTATGGCTTTCGTCTTCAATTATCAAGGCATAAGCTTGATTCAGAGTTGGCTCTATAGTCTTCATCAGAATATGTCATCTTGCCTGATCATAAGTCTCATTAAGTCCACTTAGAAACTGCATCAACCTTTGCCGTTGAAGGTGCTCAACATATTCCTTCGAATTAGGAATAGGCACCATTGCATCATACTCAACCCACAGCTCTTTGAGCTTTGTGAAATATGCAGATACAGTATCTGCTCCATGTGAAATGGTGGCTATCTCCATGTGCGATTGAAAATTTCTCACACGATTCACTTTGTCAAACCTTTCTCTCAAATCCTCCCAAACCAAATGCGCGTCAGATGCATACACAATTTCGCTAAGTAATTCTGAAGAGACTGTGTTCATGATCTAGGACAGCACAATTGCATTGCATGTTTCTCAATCTTCATGTAATGCAAGCTCGAATGAGTCCTTTTTGCATGTCCCTAGCTTCCTCTTAGCTTGCAGTGCAATTCGCATTGATCGACGCCATAATCCATAGTTTCTGATCCTGTGAGCTTTACAGGAATCAAAATCGAGCTAGGAGTATCTGAAGGATGTACAAACAGAGGATGCGTGTGATCGATTTTGTTAGTCTTCATTGACAGTCGTTGGTCGAGCTTCGTGAGGAAGACGATGAGAAATTACTGTTGATCGAACTAGAATTTGCGAAAATTCAGATCTTTCACTGCTCTGATACCATGTGAGCTTGATAAATCTGAGTTCACACCTCAGATTTATCCATGCAACCTCAATCGAAGCTCCGCCATGGTTGAGAATGAAGAGAGGAAGAAGACGACCACAGAGAAGAAGAAAATGATTATGTATGTCAAAATGAAGTAATTACAAAATATATATACTTCTAACTTAACTATAGTTGTAACAATTAACTATAGTTCTAACAACCTAACCATAGTCAACTGGGATCCACTAACTACTAACCAAATATAACTAACTGAAGCTTTAACAATATTAACTAATTAATCTTCACATAGGCCTTAAAAGGTGGCGGAAAAAAGGGCGGGATTTTTACACATATAGCTTGTCATTTTAATTATTTATTTTTTCTATCCATATAAATAAATTATACATTGATTTTACATAATTATACATATATAATACATAAATTATACATATATTATACATTCGCCGGCTATTTTTAGTTTAAGTGGTAGGGTGAGCGGGGCAAAGATCAATTATAGTCTTCGGTCAAAACTCTTTACTTCTGGTGAAAAGATTGTATATTTTTTTAATGTAAAAGAGTAAAAAGATTGTATATTTTTTTGTATCTGACTTACATAAATAAATAT
>ML449313.1:59650-77689 GCA_005239535.1 Nicotiana rustica | reverse complement strand
TGACATCGCAGGTGACCCCGTCGGGTCAATTATTGATCACGGGCACGGATATTCCAGGAGTTGATTGGGGTAGATACTACCCAGGCCCGTCTACCAGTGATGAGGATCAACCGACCCGAGATTTGCATAGTGGGCGCCGACTGAGTTATGGCTTCTCATCACATGCACATGTATGAGTTTATTAGTATTGAATTTGAATTTGTTTTAACTGTAACTTATTTATTTTCTTTAACTTTATTAATTTCCTTTTTAAGGCTTCATGCGATGCTGACGTGGCTGCGACAGATGACTACATTCAGGATCCAGACACGATCATGGTAAAACATTATAAATTGTTGTGAATTGTTATGTACTTTTCTTACTAAGTTTTATATTATTATGTAGCCTTCTACTGGACCGACAGCCTCTTATATCGATCCTGACAGCACCATCGATACATGTCATCCAGCGCCGCATCCGTCTATAAGGAGAAAACTTGTTGATGATGATCCCGATAGCGTACCCGGGCGTGTTGGGATGCGCCTCAGGCCAGTGGCTGCGTTGAGACACACCGGATGCGGGACACATTGATTCGGCCTTCCTTTTTTTTGTATTTGGTGTAAATAATATTTTTGTATACATTAACAACAATATTTATATAATATGCCCATTAATTTTTTTAGTTCCCCTTTCGTTTGATAGTTTCATATAACAACAATATTTATATAATATGATCATTACTTTTTTTTATTCCCCTTTCGTTTGATAGTTTCATATAACAACACAAGCACTAAAACTTAACTTCCACTTCAATTAAAATAAACTTCAGTACAACAAACAAGGAAAATATTACAAACACAAACATGGCAGGCCAACATAATAAAAATACATGAAATAGGAAAAATACACTAAACACATACATGTTTAGTGTTTAGCCTCGGCTGCCATTTATTCTCCTCTCCAACCACTTATATCGTTCTTCCAGTTGTTCTTTTTCTTCTTCTAACTCTTTCAGTTTCGCGTTCACCTCTGCAAGTTCCCGTTTATATTTTTTTTTACGTTCCTTTTGGGCTTGACAATTCCATTCAGATTTCCATTTTTCTTCTCCTACCTCCTCCAGTTTCGCCCTCAAGTCTGCAATGATTCTATTGCTTTCTCTTTCATGTTCCCATTGTTTTAAAAATACACTATGAATATACTGCAAAGATTCTTTGTAGCATTCTTGATAACTTGGTTCATCAACCCATTCCTCAAAATCGCAAATAGGTTCGTCGGGAACCTTGTAAAAATAGTTCATACAGTGCCAGTAGCGGCGTCCAACTTCACCATCGTCCCAATAATTTTGCATCAAGCATGGTTTTCCACACTTGCACCTTGGTGGACGAAGAGGTTGAGCCATTTGTGCGTTAAAAAAACCTTACTTTTAATGAAATGTTTGCTATTAGTAAATTTTGAGCACACAAAATAACTAGAATGAGTCCGTTATTTATAGGCGAGACAACACACACATAATGTACTATCTAATGACGCTATATTTTGCGTGGTAAATATCATGATGTGTACAAGACAACTTTATGTCAGCTGGTCAGCTTTTTCAGTTCGACAAGACAACACACAGATAACGTAGTGTTTAACCGCGCTACATATATAACGTACTATCTAATGGCGTTATATTTTGCGTGTTAAATATCATGATGTGTACAAGACAACTTTATGTCAGTTAGTCAGCTTTTTCAGTTCGACAAGACAACACACAGATAACGTAGTGTTTAACCGCACTAAATATACACATAATTTTATTGAATTATCATTTGAATAGGTAAAATAGGAAAGTACAAATCATAATTAACAAGCATAAGTTTATTTCATAAATCTTGCAGCATAGACATAACAACTAATTATTACAACATCAACTCATGGGTAGTTAGGTACACTAGAAAAATACCCACCACGAGCTTGATTAGTATTGCCATCCAAATCACCTGAAGGACATTTACGACGGTCGTGTCCTGTTTGCGAGCATATACCACATTTGCGTGCATAAACGGTATCACTAACATCCATTTGGTTTCATATACGCGTTCTCTTCTGCACCTGTATTTTACGCAAATAGGACTTGTTACACACCATTTTAAATGGTTCCGGAGGTCAATAATGCTCAGCACCCAATGACTACAACTGACCACTATATGTGTTTAGGTACTACTTGGAAACACTATATTGTTGATCAACATAGTTGGTCTCCCCATAACCAATATGTTGAAAACACTTGATGACATGTGAGCAAGGCATGTAGTAGATGGACCATTTCCCACATAAGCATAACCTTGCTGATTCATTTAAAGTATGTACATTATTACCCTGATTATTATGGACTTCAAAAATACCTTTTTCGTTATCATACTGCAAAAATGAATGCCAATATGCTCGCCGTCTGTATTTATCAAATCTCTGTATCGACACTGGCATAAATTCAACACCCCTTTCCATCAATTCCGTTGCAGCTGCAGACCGTTCAACAAACCTCTCCGCCATCTGCTTGAATGACATTCGCACCATGGCTGTGACGGGCAATCCTCTTGCCGACTTCAATAAACCGTGGAAAGACTCTGACACGTTTGTAGTAAGAATTCCCCATCGTCTGCTACCATCCGCATGCAAAGTCCACTTTTCAGGGTGATGTCGCATTAACCAACAATAGGCTGCCTCGTATTCTTGACTGATAGATTCCATATGCCTCCGGAATTTATGATGTTGGTGGTCCGTTTCTTCCATCCACATCAAATCATGTAGAGACTTGTTGGGATATGCCTTCTGGAAATTGGCCTTAAAGTGCCTCACACAGTAACGGTGGTATGCATAAGGTTCTTACCATGCAGGCAAGTTCTCCACAAAACTTAATATACCACAGTGACGATCAGATATTAGACAAATACCTGAATGTTGTTTGACAACGTGCTCTTTCAGGTGGTTCAAAAACAACGTCCACGTCTCTGTGCTTTTATTGGCACAAACAGCAAAAGCTAGAGGAAATATTTGTCCATTAGCATCCACTGCCACGGCTATCAATAACTTGATATCGTACTTTCCATAGACATGAGTTCCGTCTATGGATATTACGGGCCGGTAATGCAAAAAACCATCATTTACTGGCTTAAACGCCCAGAACACGTAATTGAATATGTATTCTGGTGTTCCCGGACTCCGCTCAAGCTTCCATTCAACAACCGTCCTGGGGTTAAAGTACTGCAGCGCGGCCATGTACTTTGGCAGAGATGCAAATTACTTATCCCAGTTACCGTAGACAATTTCAAATGCTCGTTTGTGCCCGAGAAATGCGTTTCTTTTCGTAATGGCATGGCCATATTCCTGGTGGACTGATGTAATGCACTCTTTGATTTTATAACTTATGGACGCTTCGAGGTGCGGAATAAGAACGAGAGAAATCAAGTCAATATCCAAGTTGTAGTGATTCCCGTTGAATGTGTCCATTTCGCATGTGTGGGTGGGAAAGTATTTACCCACTTTTCACAGACCTGTCTTCTTCTTGGTTGCACGCAACATCCAATTACATGGCCAAAACCACCTGCGGCAAATAGCCTTGTATACCGACGGACTTGACTCTTTAACCATCATCTCACGACACTCTTTTACGTTGTGCATTTTACAAGCCCTGCTTACACGAGCTTTATCAAGAAAAAACATCCCCTTTGCAAGCACCGTTGGTCTAGACTCATCCCACATTGCTGCCCTGATTTCATCGAAATCCCTTGTGAGAGCATCCGGTACGCTTGGCAAGTTATCAGTGTAAGGAATATCTCTTGAATGAAACGGCACTTCGAACTCGTACACTCTTCGTCTAGGGGGGGGGTCTCTTCAAATCAGATCCTTCCTCCTCATCCTCCTCATCACCATCCTCACGAGGAAAGGGTGTCTCGTCTCCGGATTCATCGGCATTGTTGTCGTAATCACTATTATGTTCGTCACTCTGTGCACCTGCCAGATCCCGATTTAATACGTCATTTTCGGTCAATTGAGTGAGTACGGGTGTTTCAACTTGCTCGTTTTCACTGCACAACCAACAAAAATATAAGCTACTTAAATTAATAAATGTTTTCCATATAACTATATCACTTCACTTACAAGTCGTAATGTGATGAAATTCCATGATGGACGTTTTCAATTAGGCGATGACTACCGGATGGACCACTTGTAAAATTCATATCCGGCCGGTACCCCCTATTAAATATATGAGCGTTAATACAAAAATAATACACCAAAAATGTACATAATTAACACAAATGAAAATTGAAGTTTACCACTCGTCTGGTGAATTATGAAAAGCAGGATACAAGTTATTTTCTCGTTGCTCATTCGTCGACGGTGATAAGTTTAAATCAAGGAAAACTCTTTCATCCGGAACCTGTCCGGCAAAAACTGCTCCAGAATAACCACCCGATGACTTGGGGTTATCCCTACTACGCGCAACCTCGTTTTTGGGAACGTCTTCTACCTTGACGTACATCTCCAACATTGTGATTACAAGAAATTCTCGACATTCATCTGGAGTCCTCAGAAAATCACTCAAAGTTTCATTATCGTCGATGTTAAACTCCGAGTAAAAAGCAACCCCTTGCGGAGTGACGGAATACGGATATCTTCCGGTTACTTTAAGTATCACTGAACGTTTCCTCACACTCATTTTTTTGCATAACAACGATATCAATTTATCGTACTTCATTGTAAGTGGCAATTTAACATGACACTGAGCAGGTAAACTGTACCCCACAAAGTTATTCTCCATCACAACCTCACCCCTCACCCCCAATATAATGAAACTCTTATTCTACGCTCTTCAGACATAATGAAAAAATGCTGGAGAATTTAACAACAATAAACGTTTTAACAAGAGTTAAAAAAAATTGAATGTTTTTCCTACAATCCTAACCTCTTTATATAGGAGATGGCTAGCCTGGATTTTTTTTTTAATGTATAGCGTCCAAATACTGAGCGCTATACGCATTTGAATTATTGATGAGTCAGTTATTATTGGTGGGGCCAAGAAAAAGGAGTATAGCACCGGGTATTTGGGCGCTATACCTGGGCGTGACAGCTTTTTATATATAGCGCCCAGTATTTGGGCGCTATATATAGATATGTCTTTTTTATTTTTTAGACCTATTAAGGTCTTACAAGTCCAAAAGAACCACAATTTGGTTCCGGACTCTATATATAATTGCTATTCAGAGATGAATTAGGAAAACGTGCGGTTTTTTGACTTGTGAGAGATGTTTGAATAGAGAGCGAAGTTAGACTGTAGGTTACAGGTTCGTTCACTTATTGATCCAAACTCAATTTATTTCAACAAATTCATTAAATATATACAAATTATTAACTTCGAATTCAATAATTTAAAAAAAAAATACTCATAAATTTTAAATCATAACTCCGCCTTCATATTGTATAAGTCTGAATGCTCTGAATTCGACATTGTCAAAATGCTACTAGCTGCAATTGATTTTGTTAAGTTCCCTGTCGGAGCTTTACAGCCTTTTTGAAACCAAAAAGTATAAAAAGAAAAATTTATTTGCGCACATGAGCTGCTTTAATTCTGCGTCTAAAATTAAGAAAGAGTTTTGACTATAGTTAGTTTTCATACTAGTCTACCGCGGCATCGGCTATTTCATGTTGTTAAAATGTATATATTTATACATTCTTATTGCATTTTAATTTCTTAAAGGACTTGTGTCATTTTTATAATAGTAATCAGCAGATATTATTAGTAGGTGTATACAGCTTTTTTCACATTATTAAGCCCTAATCTATAAAGTCAATTAGGAAGATGAAGCAAGTGCTTTTAAATAATTATCACGTGGATAAATCAATTCCTTGAAAATGAAGGATAAGACCACCGACCTATATGTAACATTATAACCATGCAATTGGTTCATTTTTGTAATTACTGTACTCAGAAATCAGAAGTCCCCTTCTTCTTTTTACCTTTTTTCGCTTCTCTTCCTATACGAATAAGACACGTGGCGTCGACGAGGTCAATTTTCTGCATCAACAATTTTTCTTTTGTGTTGTGTACACAAAAACTAAATTGTCAACACGCAAATTGAAATCTTGGTGGCAGCTTATTTTTAATCAAACAGTTGCATGCGTTTCTCCTTTCTAGCTAATTAGTACTCTTTTCATTTCAAATTAGACGAGTTATTTTGTTCTAAAATAAATGATATATTTTTAAATTTAAAAATAATTCATTTTTAAACTTTTCAGTTTACCTATTTACTCTTAATGAGAAATTTTTATATCACACAATGTCATGGTCCTACAAAGTTTTTATCTCTTAAGCTTTTAAGACCACAAAAATTTCAAAAATCTACTTTATTTTTTAAACTCCATCCCGAATCAAACTAGCTCATCTAAATTGAAACGGAGGGAATAGTATAACTAGTAGCTAGCTATAAATAAAGAGTTCCTACTTGTTATAGTAACTCATCACAAGTTTGGTGAGAGTTCCAAGTGTCATTAGAGTTACTAAAAGCCATGGCAAATCCTATTGGTACATTAATCATAGTAATTTTATATCTGGGAATTGGTGCAACACACAGTCTCCATATCAGTGAATGCAACAAGCCAGAAAGAGGAATGGCTCTCTTCATCTTTGGGGACTCTTATTTTGATGTTGGAAACAACAATTATATCAATACTTCCACTCTTGACCAAGCCAATTTCTGGCCTTATGGACAATCTTACTTCAAATCCCCTACCGGAAGATTTTCAGACGGCCGTTTGATTTCTGATTTTATTGGTAGGCAATTGTTCCTAATTCATCTCTCGTCTGTCCAATATGATCGTTGTTGTTTTTGTATATGAGTTTGAGCTATATATCTTTACCTCATCAGTTAATTATATGGATTGAGTTAAGTTCAAAAATATTAACATGATATCTCTGAGTCAATTTTATCCATAATCTTATTTAATTTTTTTTCTTATTTTAATCCCCATATTTTGTTTCTTCCTTTTTTGCTATTATTGATTTAGTTGTTTGTCGTCTTCTTGAACCGAGAGTCTATCGAAAACAGTCACTCTACTCCATCGGGTAGAGTAAGGTCTGCGTACACACTACCCCTCCACGGACCCAATTTGTGAGACTATTGTGTTGTTGTTGTTGTTGATTTAGTTGCTTGAATATAATTGACAAAAAAACTGCATGGCTTTTTCATTTTGTGACAGCTGAACATGCAAATATTTCAGTGCCGCCACCCTTTCTGCAGCCTCAGAATGAACAGGATTATAACAATGGAGCAAACTTTGCATCGGCTGGAGCTGGATCTCTTGTCGAGACTTTCGAGGGAGCAGTACGTTCTTTTAACATATAAAAATTAGTATCTTATTAATTTTATTTTTAAAGATAATCATATACTCCATAATTATCATTTAGATGACTTATATATAATGCTACTTGTAAAAAATTTACTTAAATATAGAAGTGAAGCTCATAAGAAAATGTAGAAGGAGGAAGGACATAGATGCTAGGTTTCATGAGGGCGAAGCTATATATGTGGTCAAGGGTGGTCAACTCAATACTCTTCATTATAAAATTATATTATATAGAAGGTAAACTTATTATTTCTAAAAAAAATGTTGACTTCGAACAACCTTAGCTTGCAATACTCAAAGTGACAAAGGGTGTTTCAACCTTATTGAATTTCCTTACTTAATCCACTGAGTTTCATGACTGCGCGAAAGAATTTAGCGAGCTAACTAGTTAGGTAACATTAAGGTCGTCTAATAAATGAAATACTTTATCTAACTACAAAAGCAAAAGGGCTTTCAGCTTTAAAAGGAAATAATTAACTTGCCGCTAATTGCGTTGAAATATTCTAATTGCGTGTAATCTTGCCTCATATAATTCTAAAAACTTCATGTTTTGCATGTTATTGAATTATCACTAGCCAGTTGCATGCATTATTGAACGGACAACTGTCAGACTTTAAGCTTGTCCATATACACGCGATAAGATAATAATGTTCGAGTAAGGAATGAAAAAAAACTGGTCCCCAATATTGAGACTATGGTATACTATATAATTTTTTATAATTCACTTATAAAGTCAATTTTTTTACAAGTAGTATACATAGTATAGATAAACTTTTCTTTACTTGGTGCAAATACTATTATTGTGTTCATCATATATTCTTCTATTTGTCCGTTTCATTCAAGTGGTTGCTTCTCTTAAAATATATTTAAAAAAAGGTAGTCCGTGCACTAAGCTTTCGCTATGCGCGAGGTCCGGAAAATAGTCGGACCACAAGGGTCTATTGTACACAGTCTTATCCTGTATTTCTGCAAGAGACTGTTTCCACGGCTTATACTCTTGACTTCCTGGTCACGTCACAACAACTTTACCAGTTAAGCGCCAAGGCTCGCCTAACGCCTTCTCTTAAAATATATGAAGATGAAAAATATGTTATCAATCAGGAATCTGTTTGAGTCAAAGTTGCTATAAATGGTGCGGTGAATCGAAAAACTTGCATTTCCAGAAGCCGTTGTAGGCCATTAGCTACTGACAAGTTACCTTGACTTCACATTAAATCGTGGGTGCTTTGACAATCAGCATAGACCATTGATTCTCTTTCCACGATAAAATTCATAGATAGCCACTTTTCAGCTGTTGTAATTGCAAAAATAGTCATTATCTTGGAATTTCAAATTTCATAGTTGAAAGTCCAGAATATTAATTATTGTGGGAATTTTACTTATAAAAATTTAAAACACATGATAGTGACTGTTTTTTAAATTACATAGCCATATATGGTCAGTTGGACGCTATTTCTAACCTCTTTCCATGGGGCAAAAATGAAAAAACTGCAATCTTGGACTTTCGGCAGGCTGTCTACGGGGAGGGTACTGGAACATTAAGGGTTAAGGGTTAAGGGTTAAGGGAAAGGTTCCTTAAGGGTACTTTTCTTAAGGTTATTTACGGATATGGGTTGATGGAACTTTTTTGGTATCCTATACCATTAACTCTACCGGTCCTAAGGGTGCGGTACCAGAACTTAGGGGTACTTAGGAGTAATTTTAAATTAAATACTGTCAGGAAAAAAAAAACATTTACTTACCGTACCGGTACTAAGGGTATTATTTCGGGCTAGCATTACTCTTACACTTCACCCCTACCCACCCATCAGAGCGGTACGGTCCGGTATGCGTACCAGTACGGTCTGGTACGGGTGCCGGTATTACCCTACCCTTAGACGACCCTACTTTCTGTTGAGTGTGCGAAGAAAGTCTCACGTTGGTAACTGAAAAGATTGGAAGCATACATATAAGGTGTAATGATTTCTTAATGGTATGGGGCCATTGGGAAAAATCATGCGGACTTGGTCCAAAATGAACAATATCACATAATCACATAATGCTTACTGCTACTGTGCTGCTACAGTCGGATTTTGTTTTTTGTTGTATGTCGGTATTCTCATATTCTTCATTCTTCAGGTGATTGATTTGAAGACACAGTTGAACAACTTCAAGAAGCTGAAAATTTCTTTAAGAAACAAGTTGGGTTATTCAAAATCGGACAAAATATTGAGAAGCGCTGTTTACTTGATTGGTATTGGGACCAATGACTACTTAAGTCCTTTTTTGACCAATTCCACAATCCTAGCTGCCTATTCTCCTTCCCAATACGTACAAATGGTCATTGGCAACTTGTCTACAGTGGTACAAGTAAGCAAACAACTTGCATCCATGACTTCATTAATTATCTAATACTAGTATATTGATAGTGTAAATATTGTCTTACATTATCAATGTAGTTTAACCTAGTTAGTAATCAAGTTTACGTGATTATTAATATTCACGCAGGAGATGTACATGAACGGAGGCAGGAAATTCGGGTTTCTGAATTTGGGTGATTTGGGATGTTTACCAGGCTTAAGAATGCTTAATCCTCCTACCAAAAATGGGTGTTTAGAAAAAGCTTCAAAATTGGCAAAACTACATAATCTTGAGCTTAACAATCTTCTCTTAGGAATGCACAAACGACTAGAGGGATTCAGCTACTCACTTTATGACTTCAACCGTAGTTTGAAACACAGGATGAATCATCCATTCAGATATGGTAAGCACTAAGTTTAATCTTATAAGTTGGTGTGACGAGCGATTTTATTGTGTGTCTCGCACAACTGATATTAGTCACGTCAGACATTTTTTTATCTCACACATTTGTGGATCCAGATCTTACACATTTGGGTTCACAAAATTCTAGGACCACAAAGTTGTGAGACAAAAAAAAGAGGTCTCACACAACCATCCTCAGTTGTGTGAGGCACAAAATAAATTTTTCTGGTCTGACCATTTTACAGTACACAAATAGCCGACTTTTTTTAGCTGATACACATATATTATACATGAGTTGTACATATATTATACATGAATTGTACATATATTATATATTCACCGGTCTAAAAAATTAGATGGACGGCTATATGTGTTAGTTCTTTATATATATATATATATATATATCATAAGTTGGTCATTCCAAACCTATAACAGTTTAGCTTACAAATAATTTTGATTTGATCGAGGTTTTTTCTAGGTTATTCCTAATAATTTTGTAGTAATGAAGTACTTTTTCTGAAGAAAAACTTATAATCCCCTCTACATTCTATTTTCGTCATCCTTCTTATAAGCACTGTTGAATATCATACTCAACACATTTATCTAAACAAGCAACCGATAAAATCAGTTTTAGATATTTTAGTACTTTATGTTTATCACCTACTTTTAATCAGTTAAAGTGATGCTTAAGTTGTTTAATTAAGAACTAATTCAAAATAAGTGTTGAATTTTAATTCATATTCATGTAGGTTTCAAGGAAGAGAAAAAGGCGTGTTGCGGTACGGGTAGATTTAGAGGAATATATAGCTGTGGAGGAAAGAGGCCAGTGAAACAGTTTGAGGTTTGTAAAAGCCCAAAAAAGCATGTCTTTTGGGACTCTTATCATCTAACTGAAACTATTTACCAGCAAATGGCAGCTGAAATGTGGAACGGGGCCGTGAAAGGATCTTCCGGTCTCAAGACTTTCTTTCAATGCCTCTAACATTATTATTCTTTACCCGGAAAACGGTAAAGTTGAATTTGTTCGTAGTTTCTAGACAAATAAATCAATTTGATCCCAAAAAATAATGAATTAATCGATTTGAAAGCAAGATACTTTAGCTCAAAATATGGATGAAATGATAAATTTTAAGAACCCGAAAATAAGGTTTTCGGGCACAATACTGATAAGACCAACCAGCGAGAGAGAGAAAAAGGGTATCCCAATGCTATGAAGAATGTATTCAATGTAATCTAGAAAAACCATGCCGTACAATGAAAGTTGAGCCTATTATTTATAGCTTAATGGGCGTAATGGTCAGGCCGGCCACTAATGACAATTATTGGAATGGGATAATGGAAGCCTAACGTAAACATAAATGCCCAAATTCATGTAATGAGTTGTTACCCCTTAATGTTATAGAATATTATTCATTAGATACTATAGGGCACAATATGCTTCATGCCTTCATGGACTTGCCTTTCTTGGTGACACACGGGGTAGATGTGCCTGGTTTTCATCCTCCCGGCTTCGATTCCACGTGTCCCCTTCTTTAATGGCCACGTACCGTGACATATTTTACAGAATACAATTACATTGTTAAGATGCAACAGAGTAAAGGATATAGATTCATCCATTTCTATCACTATGAGTAGAGCTATTAAATTCTTCATTTGCTCCATTCTATGAAATTTTGTTCTTATCATAAGCTGCAAATTCCAAACAAAAAGAGTTGTAAGACAACTCATTCAGTAATTCCTCCAAGCCGCATTGGTTATTTTATTTACATTAGTTTGTTTCCCGGGGACGATGCATCGTTATTGTCTCAGATTTCATTTTAACCTTGTAATTCGACGTAAAAGTGTAAATTTATTTGTAAAATTTCACTAAAATTACAACAAATAATAGATATAGACTTAAAACCTTACAACTTACAAGTATACATGACTCTGACCTTTCATCTTCTTTCCTGCTCACCACCAAATACAGTAATACAAATTTTGAGAAATAGGAATTATCATTCAGCATAGAAATGTCACCAGATAGCAACTCTAAAGTGTTTCTATTTAGGAATTAGCCAGTAAGTTCTAAATTTTAATTTTTCAAGACAAAAATGTGTTGAATTGTCCTGAAGTTAATAAATTTAGTTTAAATTTCATGACAAAATAAGTACTGGTTAATCTTTAAATAACATTTATTAGAATGGCTAGTTGTGCACTTGCCCCTCATTCAGCAGGATGGGGCCAATTCATGAAATAGGCCCGACACGAAGAGGATGCTGACAACCTTAACCCAGAAATTGAGTCTAAAATTAACATGGTATGAGTTATAACCGATGCTAAATTCCAAAAAGTTGCATTCCCTGATGCTAACATTTGCACTTTCATTTTTATGTGCTCAATTAATTCTCAACCCCACCTGTCTGTTGCACAGTACCAATGAATGAAACAGATAAGGTGGTACTCCACATTTTTGTGCTAACATTATCTCAATAAGATACAAATAAAAAAATAAAAAATAAAAGAAATAGCAGCATTCTTTAATTTATCGTTTCTATGTTATCGGATAGAAATTGATAGGAGTACTAAATTATTGGTTAGCTAGTAATTGAAGTGGTTAATAGCGGGTTTGGTCAAATTTTTAAAATCTAATAATTTTGAGAGGTACTTTTTTCAAAAAGTGCTTTCAAAAGTACCTTTAGTCTGAATGAATTTGTGTTTGGCTAATTAATTTGAAAAATATTTTTGAATAGTAATTAGTGTTTGGCCAAGCTTTTGAAAACTGCTTTTGAGTGTATTTTCTCAAAAGTGCTTCTCAAAAAAATATTTTTGAAAATAAGTTATATTTTTCTGCTTCTCAAAAACAACTTCTGTTTTTCCTCGAAAACATTTTTTTTCCTCCTAAATATTTGACCAAACACCTCATTTTTTGACCAAAAAACTTCGCCAAACAGGCTACAAAGAGTTAGTACTATTCGAGTGACCTTTGAAATGTGTATAGTTGGAACAAGCTTCCTCCTTTTTTTTTATGGGTTCTCTAGTCGAGAGAGAAAATTTAACATGGCAACAAATTCTATTTTTCTCTTTCCTTCTATAATTAAATATCTTTCTAATTATTGTATCTTAGAGTTGAAACAATAAAAGGTTTCTTTCTCTAAATCTTTCCCCATTTTCCCCTAGTGAGTTTAACTATTATATACTACTTATGTCATAAAGAATTTATATTGTTAACTAAGTTAAAAGATGACCTCAAGTTACTTTTTGCAGCAAAGATGAATTTGCAGCTCATAAACGATAGTTAATAGCCTTTTACAATAGATAATTCACTAATTGTATAAATCTTTTATTAGTGTATGATTGTATGTAAACTATATCGTCATTTATTTCCCAGACAAAGGGAAAATATGAAAGTAGTGGCAGAAAGGTTAAGTAGGCATTTGAACATAAGGATTGTAAAATTTCAAAAAATGGTGAAATCTTTTTTTAAGTGAAAATGCTATTTGAAATTTAGAGTTATGTTCGGACATATATTTCAGTTTGGGTTGTTTTTGAAATTTTGTAAGTGATTTGAGTGAAAAATTTGAAAAACAATTGTTTGAGTTTTTAAAATTTTCAAAATGTACATTTAAGTGAAAATTGAAAATTTTATGAACAAACGCTGATTTCGGAAAAAAGGTGATATTTATTTTTAAAAAAGGAAAAAATTTATGTCCAAACAGACTCTAAGTTTGTTTTCTTTAGTTCTTGCTTTTTCACTCGTTTCTTATTGTACTATCATCAAAAGTTATTTTTTGAGGAAAAGTGCAATTTTATAGTTGATAAGCAAATCTGAAACTTATAACTTTCATGCAACTGACCTTAAAAGATACATAAGGAATACAGAAAGATTAAAAAGCTGTGTTTTAAGTTACAGTACATGCAAGTCAAAAGGAAAATTGAATTCTGTGTGTTCTTCTTTGCATAACACATAACAGTAGTATAGTAGTGTATAAAGCTTTGAATTAGTCCTTTTTTCTTCATTATTATGTACTGAGTTGAGTCGGAATCTACTTGCGCTCGATGTTTTATGCTAAATTAATAAATATAAAATATATACTAGGCACGTGTTTATACACAACAACAATAACGATAAAATATCCGAGTACTTGATAGAAAAACTATTTTTTTTTTTATTCATCGTCAATGATCTAGAATTTCTGCGAGGAGCTTTGTTCGAGAGGAAGCACCGGTAACAATAATAACAATCTTAATGTAATATCACAAGTAACCTCTTGAAAAGTAGTGTATGTAAATTTTACCTACAAGACCCGAACAATGGAGCGGACCCACTGAGACCTGCCGCTACCACTTTCTGGCATTTTCTATGCCAATAATTGCTTGTCCCGATTAACCCACCTGTTTTAAGCACGTGCTAATCCCTTGTCGGCTCAAACCTATCCCTCCCAATTACACATTTTCCACGTCATCCACGGGCACGTCCCCATCACTATTGGACAGAAGAGTTTTTATCATTGTGAAATTTCTTTAAAAAGATTTATGTACTTTTCAGTGCTCTATTTTTATTTTATTTTTTTATTATGTTCGGTACTCGATCTACATTGAGGCCAGGATTAATTTGGGTTCACCTTTTTGTTAAAGGGGAATTATTCACCTGATTCAAATCCAATAATCGTTGATTAAGACTTGGAGACCCGATTCACCACAACCGGTCATTGTGCTCTGCTTTCTAGAGAACAAGAATATCGTTATGCCACTTATTTTATATCCGTTAAGAAGTAATTCTAATCATGGTAGTATTCCTTATTAAGATCAAAAAAAAATTGTATGCATACAAATTAGTGGGTCACATTTTTGTTTTAATAATAAGTCCAAACGCTATATAACTTCGTTTAGTATCTTTTAAGAATCTAAATTCATTATTATAGGATGAAAATAGCAAAAGAATCTGAATTCGTTTAGGAAGTTGCATAATTATATTTCAAAACCGTGAATAAAGGGTAATATCTACACGAACAGGTTGTAATACACATATCACTTTATTAGAGGCGGAGTGAGTAAAATGTAAGCACTTAATTATAGAGGAGTACGCAGGACTTTTTATAAGTGGTGTCGATATTTAAAGTAAACAAAGAAACAAATATAGTAACAACATCATATTTAAAAAACAATTACCTTACTACAATTCTCCTCGACGAGTTTCATTTTTGGAAGGTATTCATAATAACCGAATTAAGAATAAGACTAAATACATCTTTTTCTATATAAGGCACCAAACAACTACTCAAAAACTCATCATCCATTCGGCTTTGCAAATCGGTCTTAATCAACTTCATTGCCGAAAAAGCTCTCTCAACTGTAGCAGTAGCAACTGGCAAAAGCAAAGCAAATTTCACAAGTTGAAAAACAAGAGAATAAGTCACATGCTTCTTTGTCTCCGCTAGTTTTATGGAAAGATTACCAAGTCCCCTAAGACTAGAAAATCTTTTATCATGATCTCGGACATCAATAGTGTAATTCTGAAGCTGAAAGCGAAGGTCGACCATAGAATATTTATCAAAATCATCAGGATATAACTCAACTAATCTCAATATCTTCTTAATGTCAAAATTGGAAAAAGAGTCAGTTGGGTTCAAGCAAGCAACTCCAAGAAGCAAATCAATTGTCACCTCATCAAAGCGACTATTGAGTTCTTGAAATTGCCAATCAATAATTTTACAAAATACTTCAACACGATAATGTTGTGAAACAGTGTACTCAGAAATTCTACGACGAGATCTTCCAGGGATAACATAAAGCTCTTCAAATTTGGGTAAAAAAATATCATATTTTATACAGAATTTAGATACCTCATCAATAAGTGAATTCCAACCCTTTTTTCAATGTTTGCAACTGATCCTTTGCCACTCCAATAAGTAACATAGCATTTGCAATATCTTGCTCCTTCTTTTGAAAGGCTGCATTAATCTCATTTGTGATTGCTAAAACTGTACGCATTAAATGCAACATGAAGACAACTTCAAATGTTAAACATGCTTTAAGATATCCCTTTGCCTTACATTTCTCTTCAAGATGAGCGTTAACAGCAACAACATCAAGCACATCAATAATAGGGTCAAACATAAGAATAAAATTATTAAAGGATTTATGGTGAGATCCCCATCGAGTATCACCAGCTTTAGCAAGACCCAATTCTTGATTCAAACTCTTACCAGTTTCAAGTTCCCCTTTACGTGATGCCTCTTCTATTTCTTCTACTTGAGATTCACGAAGTTCGTCTTTATGCTTGAAAGAAGCTCCCACCATACTCAATATATCGGAAACCAATAATAAAAGTTCTTGTACTTCATCACATCTTCTAGAAACAGCAACAAGAGTTAATTGAAGTTGATGAGAAAAACAATGATTAGAATGAGCACCTCTATTTTCTTTTTGCATTAAGATCTTAAGACCATTTAAATCACATTGCATGTTGCTTGCTCCATCATAACATTGTCTACGTATAGAAGATAGACTTAAAGAATGTTGAGCAAGTAAATTAACAATTTCATTCCTTAGAGACAATGCAGTAGTATCACGAACATGAACAATACTTGTAAATCGCTCCATCACGCTTCCCCTTCGATCAACGTAACGCAAAACAATTGTCATTTGCTCCTTACATGACACATCACGAGATTCATCAACTAAGATACAAAAGTGATCATCATCTATATCCTTAATGATACTCTTAATTGTTTCCATCTTACATGTAGTGATAATATCCTTTTGAATATATGGAGAAGTCAATTGGTTATTTTTTGGAGCTTTTTTAAACGCATCATCAATATTTTTACGTCGCTTCGCATACCATGTAAGAAGTTCAATATAATTACCTCTATTAAAAGATGACTCACCTTCACGATGTCCCCGAAATGACAATTCTTGGTTCAAAAGATATCTTATCATATCAATTGCAGCTTCTAAACGAGTTCGGTATTCTGACTTCTGTTGTTCATATTGTTTAGCAAGTGAACTTTGAATGGATTGATTTTGTCTCATCAAATCTTCACAATTCTTTCTTGACTGATTTTGAACGTTGTTTGGTCCACTAATATGCATGGCAAATCTATCCTTCTTGTTCCAACTTGTAAACCCTATGCTTGAAAATACAACTCCTCCCCATTGATTAATACAATCATCTTGAAATAAATAACAATAGAAGCAATATGACGCATATTTTGTTATGCTATACTTCAACCAATCGTACTCAACAAACCATCGAGGATTAAAGCGGCGCAATTGCCCATAAAAAAATTTCTTTGAGGGAAATTGTGATTTCGAGGTCGGCAAGGACCTTGTTGAATATATCTTCTTCTTACTGCAACACGGTCATTTGGATAATATTTTTGAATTGCTAATCTTTTAGCCGGATCAGTCTCTAAAGAATTCAAATTAACTCCTTCACTTTGTGGACGTTGTTCTGACTCGACGGTCGTTTCTTCCAAATTAGATGAACTTTGAGATGTTGAACCTTGTTTTGAATGCTCGGAAGGTACTACCGAATAAAATCTCTTCATTGAAATTTAAGCTGAATTATAAATCAAAACATCAATTAGATAACCCCTGTAAATTGCACAAAAATCAACTAAAAAGTAATATATGTTTGAAGAAATTCCAATTAGAAAGAAAAAGAGAAAAACTAAAAGTAGTAGAACAACTCACGGCAAGCAATTTCGACGATTTCAATGACTAGATTTTTCCAAAAAGTAGGTCTAAAATAATTGAGTTCCAATGTATTTTATATTGTTTATTATCCTTTTCCTACCCCAAAAAGTAGCAGTTTAGTTCTCTTTTTCCATACACAAACCTGCTTCTGCTAAAAAAATTAAGTAAAGGAACGAAGCTGCTGAGCTTCGAACTGACGACCTCTGCCTCGTAATTAAGGGAATTAACCAATGAACCAATTAGCTTGCT